>JASDQU010262571.1:0-15417 GCA_032191745.1 Picea mariana
AAGGAGGCTACAACCCCCTATGTTCTCAGGCTACAACCGGAAGGTGGATACAACCACATGTCCTTGCCCCGTCCAACCACCCTGAAGTAGAAGTAGAATGATGGAACCATTATCACACTATAATTGTGAGATATACCACTGTAAACATGTACCAATAAACCTAAACTATGCATCAACATGCACCTCAACCTATAATCAACATGTACCATACACAAGTGCATCAACCATGCACCAGCCTATACCAAACAATCTATAATCAACATGTACCAAGTATGTACCAATCATGTGTCAACTAATCATCATCTATGACTCATCAATATGTACCAACATAATCAACTGTACACCTCATGTATGTGCCAACTCATCAACTACTTGTCTTAACCATGTACCCAACTTGTACCTCAACCAAAGGCCCTCATCAATTTCATCATCCAAATATGATTTATAACTCTGTAATAGAACTGGTTTATGTGATCACATACCTACCAAACTTCCTTAACTTTAAACAACAAGAAACTAGCATTTACATCAAACTTTTCTTTAGTCTCACATCACTAGTTTTGGATTAGTCAACAACGCTGACTTGAAATAACCATAACTTTGTACTTGTAATGAAAAAATATCTGAAACTAATATACAATGTTCTTCAGTGTGTTTTATGCAATTCCTCTAGGTGTCACTACTTGGAACCTCTTAGAAAAGGAGTTATAGAAAACATGTCATATCTTGATGAATTCTGACTTATTCTAGAGAGCGACCTTGTAGAGCGTGCCCTGCACGAAATATTTGTTAAATTGATATGAAACTGTTGCAAAGAATACTACAGACTGTACTCCATACAACACAATTGGTTTCACTGAATGTGGATCTGTTATGAAGAAGTTATGACATTTTTACTCGAAACACCTGTTTTTTACTAGTTTCAGGACTAGCCACAAACCCTATTTTCCACGGAGTGTAACTCCAAAAATAAAACGAACCACAAGTAGATTTTTTACCACAGATACCTGGATATGTTTCCTCAATGGAATAGAAACTTCAAGGTCTGAATCATTCTATAAAAAAAAGGTATTGGGAAAATGGTGAGATGACCTGAAAAAAAAAACATACCTTATAAAGCATCATCAAAAGAATTTATCCTTCCTTGAATTATGGCCTTCTTTTCTTCACTTTCCTCATAACTTTGGCTTAGATATCATTTGGTTACCTCATACACCTACAGGTTTTCAATATTCCCAAGTGTGTCTTAAATGAGAGAGCCTTGCCTCTTATTTATACTCTCCAAGGAGCTTCCTTAAAAACATCTTCTAGGTCACTTTTCCCACTTTCCTCATTTTAGGGTTAACCCACTTCTAATTTTTCCATTAAATTTATTATTGAATTAATTAATTTTTTATTCAATTTCAATTATAGTACACTTATCACTTCACTTTAATATTTACCTTTTAAAATCTCTTAAACCACTTTGACTACTTTGACCTTTTGGGGCTTCTAGATGACATATGAGGGTCCTCCAACTTGGTAAGGCCATAACTCTCAAACCATGAGTTATGTGGCGTTCCACATACCACCAAAAATGGAATGACATGTATTATCCATATAGAATAGTATTACCTGAAAATATATCAAAACTCATACCGTTATCCATCAAACAAACTTGGGTCCATTACCCAAACCTGGGTTCTCCAACTTCTCATGGCCATAACTCTCTAACTATGAGGAGTTATGTGACGTTCCACATACCACTAGAAATGGCATGACAAGAACTATCCATCTAGGATAGTTTCACTGAAAATTTCATTGGAGTTCATCTCATTATTCCACAAATAAGCATGGGTTCTCTAACCATACTTCTAGGATAACTCAATCCGCAAAGCGTCTTACCATGAGGGCTTTCACCATAAGGGGACCACTTTGGAGTTCATCCATTTCTACTTATTATCAACCATGACAAGACAATAACAAGTCATATTTACATCAAACAATCTTGGGTCCATTACCCAACCTTTGTGCTATGGGGCTTTCTTCAAGGGTTGACATCAATGACAACCAACCTTAATCAACATCCCCTTCACCTTCACCTCATGTATTACCCTAAAGATAAAGGACACTAAGGTTACCAAATACAACAATTATGCTTGGGGAAATAGTCGACAGTCTAATACACACACAAGGGAAGGGTAATTGAGCCCGAAATCGACTTGAGAAGACCCGCATAGGGTTTTTTCTCAAGTGACCCCCAATAATACGTTCAACCACTACACCAAGACCAACAAAGCAGGGTTAGTCACTCTTCTAGTCTCAATGCGACCTCATGATTGACCCTTGTGTGAGAAGGGCTTCCCAGGGAAAAATGTAATAAGTGGATTTACCACTCCCTAGCACAAGATTCTATGTTTGTTTGATAGCTTTGGAGAGTTATTCTTTCAACCTATTCCAAATCCCTACACCTTAAGCTAATGTAGGTTTGCTACCGAAAAATATAAAAATTTCTAATCAATTTTTATAAGTGCTTTATTTTAAGGTTGTTGTTTACTCAAGAGGAAAATGGCATGGACTAAATGATGTTTTGACCAACTCTAAACAATGAAAAGAAATGAGAATGAAGATATTTCACTTCGATGAAAGCTATATTACGAGAAGGAGAAAATGGCTATCATTCCCAGATGCACAATGCCCCAAAATTTTATTAAACTCATTGATATCAAGATCCTCAAGAAATGAGCCAAAGATACTGTACACCAATACACGATTAGGAATTCAAGACCAAAAAATGCCAAAAACCATGCAATTTCGCTACTTCAAATGCAAAGATGCCCCTAATCTAATGCAAAACAAGAAATTAAAACTTTTTATTTCAAAGATAGATAAAATAAATAGCAAAGCTCTTCAAAACAAAAGCAATCCAAACTAAAATTTCTCTTTTAAAATGAATTATTCAGAAAAACAAGTGTTCCTTCAGTAAACAATTCTAAAGAAAAACAATGCTTTGTAACTGAAAGACACTCAAAGCAAGAGATCAAATCTTTCAAAAGAAAACAAGCTAAAACAAAGAAAATATTGGCTAAAAGAAAATTCAAAGTTGTCAAGAAGACTATAATCAAATCCAAAAATTCACCCCAAAACCATATCTAATATCTGGGCAAGGGAAAACCATCAAAAATTAATTTTTCACACAATCGTCGCAGGCTATCAAACTAACATAGTGCGATGATCCCTTATCGATTCAAGCTAGAGAATAGTACAGTGCGATGATGTCTCACTATGTATAAAGGAAGTGTGCGTTGAACACTTAAAATATGGAAACATTAAAAAATAGTGAAAGTTTTGCAGTGAATTCAACAACCATTGAGTCAGACTGGATCTCTCGGTAGCTCAGAAAATTAGAAACTCAAGCAAACAAGCAAGGAAACAAGACTACTAGGAAAAAAATCTTCCCCAGCATCGTCGCCAATTTTATTGTCGGAAAAATCAGTAAGTGTGGACACAAATTGATTTCCCTAGTTTCGCCCGAAACTAGAACAAAACAAGATACAATATAAAATTTTCCCTAAGTTTTAATTATCAAGCATACTAACTAACATGAGATAAATGACATACCTTTTAAATATCATTTTTCCTTTCTAGTGTCATCCTAGCTCCATTCCAAGTCTTATGGGATGTTGAACCTGTAAAAAGACATAATCCAATGAAGTGAAAGCAACAATGTATACTCAACAAAACCTATGTATGTGATCATGGGATGTTGAACCTGTAAAAAAACATAATCCAATGAAGTGAAAGCAACAATGTATACTCAACAAAACCTATGTATGTGATCATGGGATGTTGAACCTATAAAAAGACATAATCCAATGAAGTGAAAGAAACAATGTATACTCAACAAAACCTATGTATGTGATCAAGGAGTCATACAATTAATTAAGAAAACTTTTATGGGAAATAAATATATCACTGTATTAGAAATATAAAAAGGAGAATATAACCGATGCCTTGATGTTGTAAGGTCCCTTCCAAGAGTTCCTTGCTTCCTACACACTTTGCTCCATGGATTCTGAGACTGTATATTTGAAATTTACTCACAATATCATCTTGGCAATGTGAAACTCAAAGCCAACATAAGATCAAAAACTCTAACACCAAGCTAACTCACCAAGCTCCAAAACTCAAGAACTAGCCATTCCAAAAACTAGTTTTTCCTATGAGAACTCCCCTCCTTTTAGAAGATAAAAAGGATAGGGTGAGGATATTAGGATGATCCCACTAGAATAAATATGTGACTCATATCCAAACCGATCGGAGGCCATCTCACCCTCGAAGCTTCTATTCTAGAAACATAGAGAATATTCTCTTTGTCTTTGTAAAAAAAGAGATCACCGCACCCTTAATACCGAGAAAATTGTGACAACATTGCAGACCAATGTGATGAAACCTGCATCGATCCTAAATACTCACACCCTTAAAATTGATCAAGGTGTGACGATCCCTTATTATAAATGTTTTACAAAGGAAAATATAATTTTCATCTTTCTGGGAAAATGTGTCTTTATTCTTCTTCAGGGATTTAAGCCATTGATCCCTCTAAAAACAAAGGATATGTGTACATCATTAACAGTCATAAGGGTGACAAAAAAAAAATTTAACACCCTCCATAAACTCCATAAACTCATAAGCTCCATAAACTCATTCATCTCCATGGAATACCACTCCTCCAAGAAACTACTCCTAAACCTTCCAAAGGTGAACTCCAGAAAGTCAAGACCAGCGCTCACATTTGAACTGTCAAGCAATGTAATCCCAAGGTCCCAAAATAATACCAGAAAGGTACCACAATGTTGAAACTGCACCACTCTGATCAACATCATTGGACCAATTCTCCCATTTTGTGTCCTCTTCTCCTGGAACCCCAATTTGATCTCTCTAAAGGGACTAAAATCATTATCCTGGATCCTCCATTGCAAAGGTGTCTCAGTGAAATATAATCCTGCAAATCCATGAACAACCTTTAGTTTGTCCTGTCATATAGATTAATTCTCGAACTCCCCTCTACTCACACCCCAAAAATAAATAAAGCCAATCATCATCCTCATCAATCTATCAATAAGATGAATTCCCATATCTCACCACCAAATAGGAATTCTACCACTCCTAATACATGCAAGTTGATGTTGTGCCATACTGGTAACCATCTGAGTCAAAATGAGCCAAGTTATTGGTATTCCATCATTTGGTGGAAACCAAGTACTAGGAATCAACTTTTTTCCTGCTAATCTGTTTTTTTGCTGCCAAACTACACCGAGAAATATGTCATCTCTATCACCGTAAATGTACCCAAGTAATCCATGAAGTCTAAACACCTCCTTAGAAAATAGTCATGTCAATTGTGGTGCCTCATATGCATGCGAGTACCCAAAATTCCCTGTGAATGGTGAATAAAAAATAGCCCTCATAATCTTCTCCCGAAGGGTGGACTCAGGAACTACATGTGTACAACCTCCATAGTGGATAATGACATCCACCACTCTATCAGCAGAAATCTTTGTGAACTAATCCAACACAATATGTATCTCCTTCTGTGCTCTGACAATATATCTCACATGATAGATCTTTGTGTAACGACCGTTTTTTCGTTAAGACAAAAACACAAGTGGGTAAATTTTTTTTTTAAAAGAACATCAATTAGGAACATGTGTTAGAGGAATGACATGTTGGAATATTGGTTGTTTTCATTGATGTCAACCCTAGTCATTGGTTTTGGACTGCAAGATTGATGAAGGTATTTGGACATGAAGGACAGTGCACATGAAAACACAACACCCATGGATGGATAATATACATCATGTTGTTTCCGGTGGTAGGTTCTAGGTCACGTGGATCCTCATGGTTGAGGAGAAATGAATTTTTGAAGATGACAAAGTGAATTGAAGAAGGAAGTATAGGTCAGCGCTAGAGATAATTAAAGAAAAGAATTAAAAAATAAGAAAGTGTAAGGTCGGACATAATGTTAAAAGGATGTGACATAAATGGTATAAATTCATATCATTATACATTCATTATACACACAAGTCAAATTTCAGAGGAAATCTGAAGAAAAGAAGGCCGGATTTCAAGGGAGGTTGAAATATTTTGGTGATGTGTTCTAAGGTATGTTATTTATAGCTCATCTTACCATTTTCACTATAAATTTTTTTCTACAACGATTCATATGGTGAAATTGATATGGTATGGATAAGAAATATCTAGGTACCTTTGGTAAAAACATTCATATTTTTATTCGCTATAAATTTGGAGATAGACTCTGTGGAAGATAGGGTTTTTGACTAGTCCTAAAGCTAGTCAATAACCAAGTGTTCCGAGTAAAATAGTCATAACTTCTTCATAGAGAATCCAAATGCAGTGAGACCAATTTCATTGGAAATAGTACATGATTTAGTTTCTTTTGTGCTAGATTCTATATCTGATGTTAACTATTGATCACAGAGCATTCTGTACAAGTTCTCTCTCCTAAATAAACCAAAATTGAATAAGGTCTACTATTCTCTCCATAACTGCTTTTTGGAGAGGATTCAAGGAGTGAGACTTGGAGGAGTTTCAAAGAATACATTGAGTAATATTATCTACAGGATCAGATTATTTCAAGAACTGAAGAATTGCAGAAGTTGAAGAAGCCTCAGGAAGCATTATCAGGTTATATGTGATGGTTGGTTGATGGTGATTATTTAATATAAAGTTTTATTATTTCTCATATATTCTTGGGTGGAAGGAAGGGGTAAGGATGGAGAGGTCAACCCTCTCTTGATATTGAATATTTGTATCTTCCTCTTAGAGGTTTATCCCTCCCTTTATATTTGGAAGTTGTAGCTACCTTTGGAAGTCATTACTTCCCTTCAACAATAACTATTGATTATTTCTCATATATTGTGCATGGTGTATTGTGGTGTATTGGTGTAAATATTATACTATTGTTCATTGTTCATTGGATATAATTGAATTGTTTAAGTATACGTTGAAAAGGTTTTTAAATTTTACTTGATACTGACTCACCCCCCTCTCAGTATCAACAATTGGTATTAGAGCGGGTTACCTTTAGTATAGTTTAACCACTGGAAGGAAGATCCTAAGCAGAAATGGAATACAAAATTCTAACTGGGATTCCACCATTTGATGTAATCAATTTTGAATACTGGAGTAATATAATGGAAACTTAATTTGAAAGCTCTTGGGGAAGATGTTTGGTTCTCAGTTGCTTTAGGATACAATGCTTTGAAAAAACCAAAGACTGCAACTCAGAAGGAAGAAAAAAGGAACAACAAATTGACAATAGATACCATCCTAAATGGATTGATAGATTCAGTGAAATCCAAGGTGGGATCATGTGCATCATCAAAAGAGATTTGGGACAATATACAAGACTTTTATGCAAGGGAAGAATCAAAATAAGAANTAGAGGTTAGTTCTTTTGCTTTAATTGTGAAGGAGTAGGACATGTTGAATTTGAATGTCCTCATCCAAGGATTGAAAGAGATGACACTAAAGAACAAAATTCCAATGAAGAAAAATAAAATCATGAAACATAAATTATTCAACAAGAAGATGAGAATCTTAAAAAATTGAAGCATGTTGAGATTGAAAATAGAAAGCTAAAAGACACGCATAGAAAACTAAGAAGTGAAATGGGTAGTTGTGAAAATATGGTTGTAATCTTGAAGAAACAATTAGAAGACTTTGAGAAACTAAGAGAAAAAACCATTTCCTTGAAAACTCTACTCGAAGAAGAAAGAAGAATATGAGAACTAAGGAGTGTCCAAATGATGAAGAAAGAAGAAGATTGTGAGAAACTTGAACAAGAAGTTGTTTCATTCAGGAAGAGCTTAAGAAACTCTCAAGTGCCAAAAGACTTAACACATCTTGGATGCATGGGTGAAACTTCATACAAAGAAGATTCAAATACCAACAAGAAGGTTGAAGAAAGATCTACACAAATAGTTGATGAAAAGTGGACCAAGATACTAGAAAGAAGGAAAGATTACAAAAGACATGAATATCCAAGAAGACCTCCTACCTTCAGGAATCAAAGAAGCTTCAATCGGTATGAAGGAAACTACAAAAGAGTATATCATGAACCCAGATGGACTACATCACAAATAAGGTCACTTACTCCAAGGTATAAAAATTTCTTTCTTGGTCATTGTTATACCTGCAAACATTTTGGACATATGGAAATTAATTGCAGAATCAATGAAAGGAACAAATACGCAAGAAACATGAATGTTGTAAATAGAAGATATGGAAATAATCGTGGATTTGTCAATAGAAGTTATAATTCATTTTCCCCATTGATGGAAAAAAATATTGTATGCTACAAATGTAATTATCTTGGTCACAAAGCATGAGATTGCAGATATATGAATGAAGATGTCCCTATGCCAACCACAGTATGGAGAAGGAAAGAGATTCCAAGCAATAAAGAATGTTGAATAGAATTGACCACTGAAGAATGTAAAGAAGAAGATGAATGGTACATAGATAGTGGATGTTCTTCACACATGACCAGGGATCAAGAAAAATTCATCATCTTGAAGAGAAAGGGTGGCAATGTTTCATTTGGAGATGACTCATATGCAATAATACTTGAGGAGGTGTAGTAGATCTTGGAATAAAAAATGTAAAAGAAAAGAATGTACTATTGGTTGAAGACTTGAAGCATAATCTACATAGTGTTAGTAAAATGTGTCATCAAGGATACACTCTTACGTTTGACTCCCGAAAATGTAAAATTAGAGAAAATAACTCAGGAAGATTGGTTGCAACTGCAACAAGAAGATTGAACAACATATACATCCTAGACATGATTAAGAGAGAGAAAAAAAAATCCACAGAAAAGGATTCAAAGGAAGAAAAAGTCCCAAAGACCAAAAATAAGGATGAAGTATTATTGAGTGCCACATGTTCAGGGGGAGCATCCCTAAAGAAGAAGGTCACCTTATGCCATTGAACTCGGGGGGAGAAGCCCTACCCTTTTCCATTGATGTCAAAGGGGGAGAGAAATTGGTATCATGATGACAGGGGGAGCATGAGTGTTTCCATCAATGACAAAGGGGGAGATTGTTGGAAGATTGGTTTTTGTCATTGATGTCAACCCTAGTCATTGGTTTTGGACCGCAAAATTCATGAAGGTATTTGGATATGAAAGATAGTCAGCAGGAAAACACAATACCAATGGATGGATAATATACATCATGTTGTTTCTGGTGGTGGGTGGGACGTCACGTGGATCCTCATGGTTGAGGATAAATGAATTTTTTAAGATTACAAAGTGAATTGAAGAAATAAGTACAGGTCGTCCTTGGAGATAATTAAAGAAACAAATTACAAAATAAGAAAGTGTCAGGTCGACCCTAATGTTAAAAGGAAGTGACATAAATGGTATAAATACATATCATTATACATTCATTATACACACAAGTCGAATTTCAAAGGAAATCTAAAGAAAAGAAGGTCGGATTTCAAGGGAGGATGAAGTCTTTTGGTGATGTGTTCTAAGGTATGTTATTTACATGGCATCTTACCATTTTCACTATAAATTGTTTTCTAGAACGATTTAGATAATGAAAATGATATGGTATGGAGAAGACATATCTAGGTACGAGTTGTAAAAAATTCATATCTTTATTCGCTATAATTTTGGAGATACACTCTATGGAATATCGGGTTTTTGGCTAGTCCTAAATCTAGTCAATAAACAAGTGTTCCAAGTAAAATAGTCATAAATTATTCATAGAGAATCCAAATGAAGTGAGACCAATTTCATTGGAAATAGTACAGGATGTAGTTTCATTTGTGTGAGTTTAAGAATCTGATGTTAAATATTGAGTGTGGGGCATTCTATACAAGTTCACTCTCCTAAATAAATCAAAATTGAATAAGGTCTACCATTCTCTCTATAATTTATTTCTGGGGAGGATTCAAGGAGTGAAACTTGGAGGAGTTTCAGAGAATACATTGAGTAATATTATCTATAGGATCATAGTATTCCAAGAATTGAATAATTGTAGAAGTTGAAGAATTCTCAGGAAGGATTATCAGGTTATATGTGATGGTTGGTTGACACTGATGATTTAATGTAAAGTTTTATTATCTCTCATATATTCTTGGGTGGAAGGAAGGGGCAAGGATGGAGAGGTCAACGATCTCTTAATATTGTATGATTGTATCTTCCTCTTGGATTTTTATCCCTTCATTTATATTTGGAAGTTGTAGCTACCATTGGAAGTCATTACTTCCCTTGAACAATAACTATTGATTATTTCTCATATATTGTGCATGGTGTATTGTGGTGTATTGGTTTAAATATTATACTGCTATTCATTTCTCATTGGATATAATTGAATGGTTTAAGTATAAGTTGAAAAGGGTTTTAAATTTTACTTGATATTGATTCACCCCCCTCTCAATATCAACATGACATACATCAATATTATAACAATATAAAATCATTTATGTCGCTACTTAGCAAGAAATCAGATACAACATTGCTAGTGTTTCATAGATCGATCATGTCACAAGATTAAAAAAAAAACACCCGCCCAACCTACCCTACAAGGTGAGGACCTCCAAGAAACATAATCAATGCCCAAGTCCAAGGTTCATCTAGTTGATTTTGACCATCTAAGGTCACAGGATTGGCGACTGTTCTGAGGAATAATGAGGTATATAATTCCCACAACCTCAATTGATTTCTAAATCCAAGACTTTATCACCATCAATACTTAACCATAATGTTCAAGGAACAAAACAACAATCCACTACGCTACACAATCATTTAGAAATAATCCAACTAATTGAATAATCTACGTTATTCAATTATTTCTTAATTATTCAATAGATAAATCATTAATTTTAAACTCATCAATATACAGGTATTGTTACACACATGATTTTAAATAAATTATTCAACCTTCTTTAAAAATATTAGTATGCTAACATCATTGAGTAATTCAAAGTAATAATAAAGAAAGAGGTATTTACCTATTCATCTTAATATTACTTAAAATCTCTTATGGACTTCCATAATAGATACGTAGTAATCCTATTATAATAGTTCTTGTAACCATATAACATATTATTTTTAATTACTTATAAGAAAACCATATACAATAAGAATTATTATTATTATTATTTCTATTTATATCTCTTGGAAAGAAATTCTTTACTTATTATCAATAATTTTAATCAATTGCAAAATAAAATTCGAGGATAAAATAACGAGTCCTGCCATGATTGTCAACCAATACATGGAAAATGTTCCAAGTGGTAACACGCAGACCTAGTGGATTCTACAAGGTTAAGAAGTCTCGAATCATCGAGATAGTATTCAAATGATTCCTTACATAGCTCGAGTAAAGAAGGGACTTGGTAATAATTCTTCTTAGATAAGTTTATTAATGGACAAGTCAAAGAGTTTCGGGCAAAGCTCACCGCTTCAGGGATCAATATACATGAAGGAAGAATGAAGTTACAAGTCAAGTTTTTGTTTTTCTCCTAAGTAACGAGTCTGTAAAGACACAATGGATCTCTTAGAGAACTATAAGAGACAAGTTAACATCACGAATCTCGGCTAGATTAGAAACAAATTGCCACAGTAGATTGGGAGATTCATTGTTTTGCAAGAGTTATTGTCACTAACAGTTTACAATGTCAAACATAACAGTCTATTAAGATTGTTACCTTAAGGAGTAATACGATTTTAATAACTGAAAGAGAAGAGATTGTGATGTAAGTTTCAATCACAGTTCACAATTAAATTGGAGAAACTACACCGTAGGCGTTTAAAAAAAAATGTATTTAACAGAGAGGAAAACGATTATTCATCCGTAGACCCAAAATACGTTATTCATGTGTCCACATTATAGAAGTTTAAGAGGGTGTGAGACCCGTAGCAATTATGTAAACTAGTTGATATAATTATTAAGTCATTAGTGACTGACAACGTGTTACTCAACTCTTTTATAAAGGACGGATTACTTCATGATGATAACTGTGCATGTAACAAGTTAGTGAAGAAAATTTGTGGGTTACTCTCAGTTCCCTTACAGAGATTTTGTTTACAAGAGGCATAGAGATCATGCAACGATCCGATTAAAACAAAACGCACCAAGGAATTTAACCATCATATCAGTATATACACAACACTGCATCATGCAATCTATCTATTAACTCAAGTGTAATCCACAACCAAACGCACCATGCGTTTATTATTCCATCAAGTAAAATCCACAATCGGGAATGAAATTTGAACAAATTTCATTGTCCAATTGTATAAAATCAGAGCACAAAAAGAACTATACTACTTCTAAAATTAACCATGAAATTAATTATATCTATTACACAGAAAATGTATATATACATGTTTAGTTTAGCACACCGATCAACACCATGGTGTCATAGAAATAGTTAATTCTTGTTAAATCAGGAAATGAACTGTGATCATACATTATTATATTCAACAGTAGTTCTACATATGTATACATTCCAGAAATACAAAAATTGTTCTCCTTCCCAAATTAAATAGTCTACAATGAATCTATTTATTAACTAAAAGACTAATTTCAAGTACTGAAACCCGAAGATTGTAGATATTTGATGTCAGAACTTCAAATTGAAGACTTTCTCAATTAATCCCACTTCCACCTACTAATCCAAGGACTTCAATGGTACCTCCCAGCCAACATTAGGGGTACTCTTCCTCCTCCTTATCCCCCCAAGCTGCAAAGGGGCCAAGCAAAAAACCAGAACACAATAGCTTATAATTTTTCCTCGCAAGTAAGATCTTCCATGACGCAGCCACACTCCTCGGAGCACGTCCACTTCTCCAGGACCTTCTTTCTTCTCGGCCCGAAGAACTCCAAGGCTCTTCTATTTTCCCTATCAGGCAATATATACCCACAAATTCTCTTCTCCTGCACAATCCCCCTTCCTTGGCTTATCGGAGGATCAGAACTCACGGCTTCACAAGTTCTCTGTTGATCACTGGCTCTCAAATCCCTGAGACCCGATGGCTTTAGTCAAAACTGACTTTCTCTCACCTTATCGGGACTTCTATCCTTATCACGGTTTCGCAACTCATGATATCGAACACTTCACTTTACCGACTCCCAACTCGCGATATGCCAAAACTCCCACACATGCGTGAGCTGTCTCTTCGACTCCCCGTCACTTCTATCGGGATATCGGACTTCGCGGGATCATGAATCCGGATGTCGATGGATCGACACTTCTCACCGCGAAACCCGGATGACTTACGCCACCTGTCTTCCACTCACTCCCATGGTCCCACACTGCTACGTCACCGTCGGGATATCGCGGATCGCGATTCCAACTTACAAGAGTTTCTTGTCTTCGAAAACTCCGATTCTCCGAACTCCAACTCCTCAAGATCTCCTGACACGCATCCTTACTGATGGACGGTTCTGGGCTTGTCGGGATATCGCGGATCGCGATATTGTAATTTTCGTTACAATCACTTGGTGCTTCAACTCACGATTCCCCGATACGCGATGTCACATGTACATCTGACGGTCCCTATGGCTCGGGATCGACGGCTCTGCTTCCTTCTGAGCTTTGAACCTCCTGATACCTCACTGTATCCTCCCTGCTTCTCTGTGAGATCTGACGACTCACAGGATGTCGCAAATTTTCCTCAGAGAATTCTGACCGTTCTTCCTTCCTTTGGGAAATCTACGAAATAGCTGAATGTTCCTTCACGGAACTCATTCCATTGCGCATAACTTACGACGCTTCTTGCCAACCTTAGGCCATAACTTGTCTGAGCTATCCTTCAACAAATTTGAAGGCTTATCCCTCCTGAGCTTTTCCCATGACTTTAAGTCTTCTCAGGAAACTCCTGCAGGCACTCCTTGCGGCAAATCTTCAACAACGTCGAAGTGTTCAACTCACTCAACTCTGCGCACACCTGCAGCAACAGTCTTCTAATACTCTGCTCAGAATCACAACTCTGAGACTTCTCCTGGCCTGTGCACTCCTTGCACGGCACTGTAACCCAATTACACTCTTGGGCGAATGAGAACAAAAGTTAACTATTTGAGCCTTCTGTCAATGCACTCCTTGCAGACGAATTCAACTCCACTCCTTGCAGGAATCCACTGGCTCAAACAGAGAAACAATTGAAACTCATTCTCATTACCTCTCAGACTTCACCTCAACCATGAAATCACATACACAGCATATAAAAGCAAATGTATAACAGGAAGCAAACATCCATGAGCATAACATCAATACACAGAGAATCGGACACATAACCATGAATTTGAATCAAAGCTTTCTTCTATTAATTCAAATATCTGTACATGGGTGTTCTTCATACAATTCTCTGCTTGCTCTTCTACTTCTTCTCGATTCTTCATAATAATGTTACAATGTACAATGAGGGTGTCTATATCCGTTTTCCCTCTTGGACTCTAGGCTATCAAATCTAGAATTAAATTCCTATCTAACAACATTAATTCTATTAAATGCCGACTATCTACAAAAGGACAAGAGCTATCCGCTCAAGGTTCATTTTACAATATACAAGTGTGCCATATCTTAAATGACTCATTTAAGATTTGCGCAATAGTCCCAAAGAATTTTCAAAATTTGGTGTTGGCTTGTCCAGTTGTCTTCCGCTTCCGCGCTGGCTCGCTTGATGTGTTGGCGATGCTCCTGCATCATACTCCTCAGCTTGAAAAATTTCATGGGCTCCTGTCCATGAGCTCCTACACGATTCGTCCATGCTTTTGTATCTCTGCTTCAGTCTTCCAGCTGGCGTCTTCCACTGGGTGGCCCTTCCATCTGATCAAATACTCATAATATTGCTTACGCCTGGTCCTTTTGCTACTCTCTTGTCTAGTATGCATTCCATCTATGGCTTCTCTGCAACTGGCAATTGTTTCACACACTGGATCACTGGTTGCCCCGTTCCAATCTCTGCTTCTCTAGCTCTGTATGGGTATAAATCTGCGATATTGAATATCGGAGATATTCTGATGCCATCCGGCAACTCTATTTCATAAGCATTTTCCCCGAATTTTCTCAAGACCTTGCATGGCCTGATTTTCTTCATCTTTAACTTATTGTATGTTCCCCTAGGGAACCTTTCTTTCCTTACATGTGCTAGAACTAGATCATCAACTTTGAACTGAAGTTGTCTCCGATGTTGATCTGCTCTGCGCTTATACTCCTGACTTGATTTCAGCAGTCGCTCCTTCACCTGATTGTGAAGTTCCTTCATCGCTTCAGTGAATTCTGATGCACTAGCACTACTAGTAGCAATCTGCTCTGAATCCCTCAGTTCAGAAAATCCTCTCAGCTGCATCCCATATACAACTTGAAATGGACTCTTCCCTGTATGCAAACTCT
>JASDQU010262573.1:3225-14643 GCA_032191745.1 Picea mariana
GAGGCACCCTCATCAACCACCGTGCAGAAAATATTTCGAGTAAAATTTTTCATGGGGCGAGCCACTACTATCTGAAATGCTACGTGGTATGGCAGATGAGGTTTTAAGTCAGTTGTATCTAGCATGATGGTACCCAGATTACACGTCTTGGTAGATCCTAGGGCGGTTAACAAAGCTTTCCTCTGGGAAGGGCAGCTTTGGAGGACCTCCAAAGTAGACATCGCACAAGGGGTTTGAGACAAATCTTCCACCACCGAATAGTTCTAGGTGGCCCTTGTGTTTGGGTTATGAGAATCTTTTTTGAACACACCTTTTGGGATGCATGTCATTGTTTTTCCCAAAGTCTGCTCAATCTGTAGAGGAAGAGATGGGAGTTCAACTTCTTTTCCCTTCATAGAGGTGCTTGGTTTACTGTAGTCATGTGCTCTAGTGGATATGAAAGAATCACCCTTCATCATATATACATTCACGGATGCGGGATTGTTCAAAGATAGAGAGGGTCCTTGACTGCCCCCTTCTACGCTTGGAGAGGCCTGGGTTAGGTTTTGTCCATGTTGAAATGGATTGGTTAACACAACAGGCTGTTGTTGTGTCACAAAATTTTGGGCCTCTGCAAGCCGGGGACATAGGTGGGTTGGGTGGTCTTCTGTGCATAGGTTGCAAGGATACCTCACCTTTCGTTTCTTAGTGTTTCCCCTGCCAGCATTGTCAGTGGGTTTCTTATCCCCCTTACCGTTCTTTCATTGTTTTTTCTTTCCTTCAGGCTACTGGGTGGCCTTTGGATTTGTTGATTGCACTGTGTGTACATCCGATGTTTTAGTAGGGGGAGCAGCCAACATAGTAGTTTGTCTAGCCATTGTGTGTTGTATAGACAATTGATGCAACTGATTCGTTAGTTTCTTAGTGGGCTTTGTTTGTGCTAAACCAACAATACCATTGACATGTGGTCCAACTCTCTGTTTGGTTCTATCAAGTATTGAGCGTGGCTCATCTGGCAAGATCTCATATAATAAACCAGACTGGGAATAGAGGAGCTCAAGTTGTTGAGCTCTCATGATGGCGTCTTCTTCGAAAAACACTCCTGAAGTCACGACGTCTTTGGATAACTGTGGGACCAAAGACTTAAGGAACCACTCAAGCAGGAATGCTGGTGGGACTGGTACCTTAATTAAACTCTTTCGACATCTCCATTCTTGGATGTGATCCGAGATATGGTCCACTTTTGTCTATGAGAAATTGGCCAACAATTCTATGCCAACGTCGTATCTCACAGGTAATTGGAAATGGTTTAGGAAGGCCATTGCCAATTAGCCGAAGGAAGAGTATCTTGAGCGGTTGAGCTCAATGTACCATTTTGCAGCACTCTCAATGAGAGTACGTTGAAACCATCGCAACTGTACGGAGTCATCCTTCAATGAGTTAGATGAGCACCAAAGGTGGAAGGTATTCACATGATCGCCTGGATCTTCATTAGGCTTGGCTTCAAACTTTGGTATGTCCGAAGGCAACTTCGTCAGCATAGAAGACCAACACGGATCGTGACAGATAGGGTCATTCAACAACCTTGTCAAATCTGGAAAATGCGAGGTTTCCAGGAAAGGTAGTTTGGGTTGTTGGTGATAACCTGGGAAAAAGGGACCTAGAGTTTGACTCGCACCAAGTTGCTAGGAAGAGTTTGGCTGCTGGCTTGGGTTCTAGTAAAAACCATGGCCATGACCAGTGTATGGATTTTGCGTGTGAGGAGACATCATCGGTTGATTCCCAAAATAGGACGTAGATGGATGGGCATGCATTACATTCAGAGGACTTTGGGAAGGGTTGCCCCATGTCAGTCCCATATGGATGGGAATAGTACCTTGTCCAGGGTTCCATTGAATGTGGAAAGAATTGCCCCATATCGACATTCCTAACGAAGAAACGGATCCTTGCCAAGAATTCCAAGGCCCTGATGTGGAAGAAGTTCCTGGGTTTTCCCCCTGTGCAGGAATAATACCCTGCATAGGAATAAGTTGTCTGAAACCGGGGTTGCCCCCAGTCAGGAAAGTAGCTGACGAGAAGGCGTTGTTACCAAACACACTGAACAAAGAAAACAGTGTTGAACCTACCATCATATTATGCGAAGGTGGTCCTTGACTCCCTGCTCCAAGTAAACTATGGTGTGCAGGTGGCCCAGCGGATGGCTAGTGTGTGCCGCCGAGCGAAGGGGAAGAAGGAGGTATATGACCTCCCCCATAAGGGAAAGTGTTAAAAAGAGAAGGAATGTCGCCCATGTGGCCTTGCAGAGGAGCATTAGATCTCCCTGCCCCTAGACCTGAAGTCTGTGAAGTGGAGTAGGAAAGTATAGGACTTGTACCTGAGCTAGGCATCCTGTATGAGAACGGAGGACCTGTCGCACTTGGTGGGAAAGGGGTTGTGGCCACCATCATAGACAGGATCGGACCACTGTGAGAGGTTGAGGTGGCCGAGACCATGGTGGCTCGGACCGGAGGTGGAAACTCTCCTGTGGTGACAACCATAGTGGGAATTGAAGAATTCCCAGAAGGAGTAACAACATTTGCTTACATTGCTACGTGCGACATTGTCTAGCACTCGTAAGGGTGAATCGATACAATGATGGGTGATGAAATATTAGTGGTTGAGGTTTCAGGTGGACCAAGAGCTTTTGCTCCAAAGTCTAAAATAGTTGATTCCTCCGGATGTTGGTCAGGCACAATTTCTTGTGACCCGGTTGCTTCAAAATACCCTTGTTGGTCTAGCTTTCGCCTTAGTGGTGGCAGGGGTAGCTCCAATGTAACCGGTGATAGGCCAATAAGCCTTCGTGACTGGGGGAGCTCGTGATCCTCCACTTTGTGAGAAGATCAAAGACACTCTAGGGTTGTCTAATCATTCAAAAAACAACACACAATAAAAAGTCCCTACAAAATAAGACAAGCAAACACTAATTTAATTGGAAGAACAGTTACAACAACCAACACTAGAGCAACTTACCAGTGCAAGTGCAACTCAAACACGGAAGCACCCTCTAGGCATACTCTGCAAAGCATGGCCCAATCTCCATCCTAGGTACCACGATATACCCCAGAAGTCACCTGTGTATGTCCCTAAGAAGATAGACAACTAGGTTTCCAGCGCGCGAACAGTCACCAGGCGGGTACAGTCGAAAGTCGGGTAGACCACAATGAGTAGGGTATCGAGCCCGAAACCTATCAAGGGTATCGAAAGAAAGTGATCTGGAAGACAATTGAGGACCTCAAATGGATTTGAGACCCACGAAGCTCCGTGGAAAATGCAATCGATGGAATCCCAAAACAAGCCCTCTATATGTGTTCTCCACTATGATTGGTCCAGCTTTGGAGGGGTTATCTCCGCTACCTTTCTGCACGCAACCTAGTGTTTATCCCCTGTGTTAGAGGGGGGTCCCGAATAACTTTCATGATACTGGACTTTGACACTCCCTAACTCACACTCCAATGTTTGATTTTAATGGCCTTGAAGAGTTTCCTCTCCAACCTAATTCAAGGCCCTAACCCTAAACTAGTTGGTTGACCCTACAAACATGAAAAGTCTAATGAATTTTAGATTTAGCATTAATTTTATGGCTTGTCTTACGTCAACGGCTATGAAAGTGAAATTAGTGATGTTTGAAAGACTAAAGTAAAATAAACAGAAAGCTTGGAAACAAAAACTTTTCTTTAAACAACTTTTCAAACTTAAAATTTTTTTTCTAAGATCTTTGAACAACAAACTCAAAGCAGGATTTCACTTGACTACGAGCTACTTATGATCTAAGTAAACTGTCAAGAACTTATGAAAGCAAAAACTTTTCCCTGGTTACTAATGCAAAACAACACTTTTTAACCAATCAAAGAAATAAAAGTTTTTTTTATTTATTTGAATGCTCACAAAGAAAAAAAGGAAAAATACCAACAAGTCAAAACCAAGAAAAACTTTATGGCCTAAGTGTAGATCGCAAAGAGTCACGTCAAAAATCACACACAAGAAAGTTTTTTAAAAATGGACTCTCACACTTGTCTAAAAACCCTATGAAAGAAAATTTTGAGGAAAAAACTTCTAATTGAAAAAGAAAGCTATTGTTGTAATCAAACCTAAGTTACTGACCACTATGACAGAGACCCTAAAACCTGATAGGTATAGCTCTTGTCAAAGGAAAGGAGGACTGCCTCACCTTCAACAAAGCTTCCTCTCAAGCACACCACTGACAGTTCAACAGCAAGTGTGTGCACGCAAGCTGTGTAAAGTTAGAGGGCGTGTACATGCATGCTGGCCTTATACAGGCCGCGTGTATCCCTGACTCTGAGACAAAAACAAAAATCCAAGCAAGCCAGCCCAGGCAGAGATCGCTGGTACTGAAAACCAGAATCTCTTGAAGACTCAGATACTTACTTTAACAGAAAAAGAAAACAAATCAAGGAAAACTTCATAGAACAAACCAATCCGAGGTGAAACCTAAGCTACAGACTGCAAGCAACAAAGACTAGAAAAAGTTCTAGAAAACCCCTGAGAAGGACTACTTCTGACAAGGAAGAGGATGACTGCCTCTTTAAAACCAGTTTTCTGGAATCTACACGTGACCGTCACTTCCTCAGCTAGCGTGTACACGTGGGCTGTGAGAATGCAGGGCATGGGTACACGCGTGTAAACCTTATACAGGTCATGTGTACCTCTGTGGGTCTTGAAAACATTACAGTCAAGCAAAGAAACATAGATAACTGGTATGGAAGACCAGAATCTCTGTTAGCTCAGACTTTTGTAGAAACTTTAAAAACAGGGAAATGAAACCAGTTCTTAAAAATACCCAAAAATATCCCCAGGAACCCTAGAGATCTCCCCAGTCTGGTCGCCAATTCTGTTGTGAGTGGGAAATCTCTCTACGGACTAGCAATTAGGGTTGAAATATGTATGTAGAAAAGACCTAAAAATATCTACTTTCTACCGTCGTCATAGACCTAATCCCCATTATTCTTAAGCAAATACATAGTTAAGTGAGCATACCTTATTCTGAGCGTTTGATGTAGATCCTTCCTTACGCTTGATCGTTTTTTGATTGCAGCTCTCCTCCCAAGGCTGACCTGCATTCACACAAAACAAACAACAAACTCCGCATGCATTTGATATATAGATTAATGGGTTAGAGATTTGATAAACAAGTATACAACAAATCATAAGAACCTCATATGGTGGGATGGGAAAAGTATCTCTTTATTATTAACTTCAACAAATCAACTTAAAATGATGAAGAAGGTCGCTGCTCCACGAACCTGGTTCTGGGCTCCTCTTCAACTATCCTCCAACTTCTTTGCTCTGTATTTCTCTTTGCACGAGGATGGCTAAAGGGTTGGGACAAAGTGAATATACAATTGGGTATAGTTTCTTTACTATGATTTTCCTCTTCCAAATGGGACCCCTAACCCTTCTTTTATAGACTAGAAGAAGCTAGGTATTTGGGCAAACCCTCATCCATGCATGGCCAGAAGGTTCAGTTAACTCACCCAAAGTTGTGTGTTTCGTCAGCAACTTTCCTTTTTTCGTGCTTTTGTAGGTCCACGCGGGCTATAATGGAGCAACTAGCGTGGACACTATAGATCTACGCGGGTTGTAGTGGGTCAGCTAGCGTGAACTTTTAAAAATGGAGTTTTTAGAAGAGTTGTTCAGTAGTGGCTTGGCAAAGAAGGGCTATGAGATGGCCTGATGCCAGGTAAGCATGTATTGTGCAAATTAGGGTTATAACAGGAAGTGTATATATAGAGATAAGTTGTTCACAAGTCTATATGAATATAGTATGAATACAACCTAGTATGTTTAATTACATATTGGTAATCCAATTATATAATTAGGGAAGTGTATATATACAGGGATAAGTTGTTCACAAGTTTATATGAATATAGTATGAATACAACCTACTATGTTTGATTGCATATAACACCTTGGTTGGTGCATTTTGTTTATGTTGCATAGTCTCCCATATAACCTTGCTTGAGTGGTGTAATAGTTCATATATGATTTATAGTTGTTTATGTTGCATAGTGTCCCGTATAACCTTGCTTGAGTGGTGTAATAGTTCGTATAGGATATATAGGATTTATAGTTTTTTGCAATGGCATGTATGACCTTGTATATGTGGAACAATGGAAGTTTGGCTTTGAGATTATTTTGTTTACTTATGATTATGATCGGGAAAGAACATAAATGAGTGCCCTTTATTGACATCTTATTGCACTTGTGTGTGGATTTATAATAATAATTTTATATTATTTGACATAACAGATGTGTGTTGTGTGACATTTTTATATACAAGTACAAGAATATAAATAAGTGCTCTTTATTGACATCTTATTTCACTTGTGTGTGGATTTATAATAATAATTTTATATTATTTGACATAACAGATAACATATGTGGGTTGTGTGACATTTTTATATACAAGTACAATTGGGTTCAATTTTAATGTCATAAGAAGTCACTAACTACTTATTCCTAATTATTTTGATAAGGATGATTATATGTATGGAGTATTTAGTTTCATAAGGTTTGTAACTACTTATTCCTAATTATTTTGATAAGGATGATTATATGTATGGAGTATTTAGTTTCATAAGGTTTGTATGGTAATTTTTTAAAATATATTAATATTTATTGGTTTGTCAACTTTAATATTTGGTGGTAATAATTATTATAGTAATATTATTTATAGTATAATAGAGGTTGGGAGGAATAAGGTATATACGACTAAAGTATCTTCATGTTATTTTAAAGAAAAATTGCATAGAATCCTCAAACTATATTAAAAAATCACCAAAACTCAATATTTTTTTTTACAATTTTGTTTGTATTCATATAAAAAAGTTTCAAAGAGCACTCCTAACCTTAATATAGTAGCAATCATTGAGTACTTCCCTATCTTCATATTTACACCCTTGATCCAATGATAGACATATTTACATCCTTGATCCAATGATAGACAAGGAGGCCAATATTTCGTAGTGGCTATGATGTACATATTAATTTGCACAATTGAATAGGAAGTAACTACCCCATAGATCTCGAGGTGGTCAACAATTATTTTGTTGAATATAACATATTGATCCAATCATGTTTGGTTTTCTAAATGGTTTGTGTTGCTTACGTTGGTTATATGATATTCTTCCAATTGGGTATGAGTTATTTACTTCTTGTTATGCTATGAAAGGATAACAATGTGTCTAGGGTTTGGATAGTAATTTGTTGGTTATAAATATTACAAACACAAAGAAAATTGTTTTAGATGGTAAGGAAAGTGTTTAACCTTGATTCATTTCATATATGTGTTTAACCTTGGAATCATATATGTGTTTAACCTTGGAGATCATTTCAAGGTCAATATTTATGTACCTACTTTTTCAAGAGGATAACCGTCATATTTATATGCATTAACCATATTTATATGCATTAACCACAATAGTGGGTAGTAGTATTACGGTTTGTCAACAAATTCAAGCATCACAAAATAGACATTAGAAATCATTTAAAGTCAAATTTACCCTTTGTATATTAGCTTTGATTTATTTTCCATTAATGTTAAATGATTTGGTGTGCTTATTTGTTATGATCATGTGTACCATATCTCAACTTGCATAGAACTAGTGGGACAAAATAACTTGCATTGTGTGAGTTGGTTTTATTCCTTTGGCTCAATTTCGTGTAGCATATATTGTTACAATAAACTAGTAATTGGGGTTGATAGTTAACCACTAAACATCGTACTTGTAAATACACTTAAAATTTCTTGCATATGTTGTTGTAGCCATGCCTCCATACCACTTATGTTTTAATTATTCATTATAGTTGCTATAATTCATTTTTACATGTGGTTCACGGCACCAAATACCGGCACACGCTACATTCATGGAAAACCCCCTCGAAATCCACGAGAGAACATGGGGAGGCCGAGCATTTTTTGAATATTGGGGGCTCAACAACAAGAGCATCATATAGACCTATTTAAGGGCATCACATGCCACTTACAAGGAATTGAACCTGGGTGGGGAGGGTAACAACCATTCCTCCCAACCACCCAAGCTACATCCAATGGACTCCATAGTTGCTATAATTATTTAACCAATATTATATTTAAATGGATATCATTAATTATTATAACATAAACTTTGTGACCCATTAATGATTTAGTGTAAATAAATGAGGAATTTAAGAGTTAACTATTATGATGGAAATTTGGATAGTTAATTTTGTAAAATACTCATATTCAACAAAAACCACTTAAATTATTGATGACTTGAAATACAAGATTTAAATCTTAATGACTATATAATTCCATGGAAGATTAGTGATAAGGATAATAAAATGATTAAGTGATAAATATATTTCATAAAATGATCATTACATCCAAAAAAATAATCATTGCAAATACCTAAAGATCAAATACATAAGAACCAAATATTTGTGTATTAATCATCTCCCCTTTGGAGAGCTTTGTACACCTTCTTGTTCATTCAATGAGAGAAAAAGGTTCCAAAGTGACACAAAACGACCCTCCCAAGTGTTATAAAAACAGGATTGCAGAGCAATAAAACAAAAAAAATGTGGAAACAAAACAAAGAAGATACACAATACAATAGAGACATAGATATATGTGGTTCATCCAGTGTTGGATACGTCCACCTGAGAAATTCCTAGGTCCTTCCTTTTTATTATCCAACAAAATGAAGGGATACAACCTACAACGCACCTGTTGTAACTTCCTCTTCTTTATCTCACAGTCTCCTCTCTCATAATATAATATTCACAATGATACATAGACGTAATACAATTCCCTAATAAAAGAGAGTTTCCTTCTAGGGAAAAAAATCCTAACATAACTTATACCGTCAAATATGTGACCTTATAATGAACCGCCCAGATTTACTATGAAATTACAATATACATTTACAAGGAATTTTTTCCTTTAGGGGATTCTCCCTCGAACCCTCGTCGAGGGCCCGCTTGCCCCTGGACCCCATAGGGAGGGGAAAGACCCCCTGCAACCCCCCCACGTGGAGGGGTGTACAATATTCTGGGGTGTAAAATCTTCATGGGGTATAAACATGGTTGAAAACAAAGCCTATGAATATTGAATATAATCAGGCTTCACAACCAACACCAAGGAGGAGAAGGAGAGCCCATTTTCTACCACCATCCTCTATGATGTTATCAACTTGTTCTTTTCCATTGGTATATAATTCTTCCATGTTCATTTTTTATGTTTTTCCCATACTTGTTATTTCATGATTTATTTATTTTTTATTTATTTTATAATTGTACATGGATGCTTTGTGAATTTGGTTCAATCTCAAAAATTGGTTGTGGTGTTATCTCTGCCTAGCTAACACTCAATTTGTGGTTTTTGTTCACCAATGTGACAAAAGAGACAAAACAAATTGGCGACTCGACCATTGTTCTAACTCAAAAATCTTCCCCCTTTAGGCTTGTGGAGCCTCTTCTCTTATCATTTTTTTATTGCAAGTTGCAAAACTAGCCTAATGAAGGTTCTAAACCAATCTTTCAAACCCCCATCGCTATGGGACTTGTGCATAAATTTTTATGTCTATGATGCCACGCTCCATGTGACTTTCATAATAAAAGTTGTGGAAATGCATGCAATTCTTGCCTATCATGATGTTTTTCAATGATACAATATGCACACACCAGTGCACCTATCATCATTGTGACTCACACAGATCCTGTTTCTCCTTAGGCCATGGGTATTTTTCACCTCGATCTTCCAATAGGGGTTAAGAGTTAAATTAAATGTACCTTGTAATCAACAACATTTTTCTTTTCAGTTCATTCTTATGTAGAAGATAGCTAAATTAGATTTGTAAAGGGTATAAAAAGAACCAAGCCTTCTTTTTCCTTGCCACGTGGATGCCCCTCCAAAGAACATGAACTTTTTTGGTTAAAATGTTTTCTTTCATCAATCATTTTTGAGATATTAGGAGCTTCCCTTTTTACCTTAAGTATGTTCTTCACCTCGCACTCTCTCAAGTGATATTGGTAAATGAGAAAAAGGTCTAAAGGATTCTTCCACCTATCTTGTTAATGTCAAAACACATAGGAATTAAAACCAAAAGTTTGAAAGTAAGCACCCATACATGCACACATCTTTCTTGTTTATTTTCAAACAAAAAAACACAAGAGGGTTTAAAGTGATGAAAGGACCCCATATGTCCTCATCTTTTCACAATCTAGGACAATTTTGATTTTTGTAATTAAACACTTAGGGTGTTAAAGGTTATGAAAGGACCCTATATGTCCATATTTTGACAATCTATGGTTTTTTTAGTTTCAATTCATTTCAAACTCCACAAGGTAGAAAATTACACTTAGTGTTTAATTAGTAAGTTGCAAGGACCTCACAATGCATGCATGCACCAATTTTACACATTAGTATTTGCACATTTCACACTTGCACACCATTTCACTCACACACATCAAAGGCATATACAACTCACTTTGGTCAAGTATGTTCTTCTCCTTGCCCCCATAAGTGATCTAGGAGGACCACAAATACTTAAGAGTTATCAAATATCATTCAACACACCCTTAAGTAATGGGATTGGTCCATGACCCCAATCCTAAAAAAAAAAGAAGCACAACTCTAATAACCTACAAAAATCCTCCCTTGCGAGGTCACAACCATGTTTTTTAGTTCAGGTTAGGATTTCAAAGGTAGGCATCTTAATAACCCCCTATTATCACTTTTCATTGGAAACATAGTAGTTGAATGTTTAGCATATTTCAAATCATTCACCTCAAGTGTACCTACACCATCAGGTAGGGAGATACCTGTGAATTGGAAAAGAATTAGGTATGGTTGTTTCACGCAAACCTTCTTGAGCCACCTAGCTCTTGTGAGGTATCCCAGCCTATGACCTCTTTTTGAGGATGTTACTCCTCTACTGCACTTGAAGGAGGTGACCTAGTGGGAAAAAATTGGTATTTATACAGAGTTGGTGGTTGTGGGCTGCAACCACACCTAGGACATATTTTTAATGGCTATTGGGAAATGCTATTAGTTACTTTGGGACATGCACCCTTTACCTCTCATTATAATTGATCCTTTCATACCTTCATTAACCTTTCTTCTGGTGGGTTCATGCCCCATTGTTGAAATCTATTAGAAGGCCCGGTGACTTTGAGTGGAAGAAATATAAGTCTCTAGGACACGTGATTTTACTATTATTCCCCCATGAGGAAAATACCATACCCTAACCAAAAAAAAATCTTTAAGCTAATAAATGTATGTTTCTTGTATCTATTTGACACTAATTGCATTGAAATTGGTTCTTTGTTAAAGTGAGACATATTTATTTGAAAGAACTAGTTATTTTTCTTTTCACTTAACAAAATCACAAACACATTTTC
>JASDQU010262574.1:0-15541 GCA_032191745.1 Picea mariana
GTTACACGTGCCAATGCACTATATCAATACATTTATATCATTTGAAACATTAGTAATATCGTTTGTTTCTAGCTCATAGAAATTTTATATTCAACCTAATGTTTGCTAGATGCCTTGACTTTTTCTCATGGCTCACAAGGTTTGACTAGGCTCACTGAGGTTGTGCGTTTCCCCTGAATTTTGCACTAGTTTGTTTATGCTCACAGAGTTTGTACATTCCTCCTGAGTTTTGAAATAGACTGTCTATTCTCACAAAGGTTGTACGTCCCCCCTGACTTTTGCATTAGACTCACATAGCATCTCATTCATCCTGAATTTTGGTTTGACTCACAGAGGTTGTACGTTCCCCCTGGCTTTTGTCAGTACCTCACAAGACTGGTTGATTCTCCAAATCTCTCTGGCTAGCCTCAGGGTGGTCCATATGGCCTCTCACTTTAGAATGATTGTCGATGCTACCAAATTTAACATTGATTGTGAAACCATTCCTAGTATGGATCCTACCAATTCATAATCAATAGACCATGTGCTTAAGTAAGAGGAAATACCATTCACAAAGTCACATGTTGAAAATGTTTCATGTTCAAGAGAAGCTTTTAATTATATTAAATTTTTCACTTATGATTATTTGTATCATGATCTATTTAATGCTTTTATTTTGTAGGAAGCCAACCATTGTTCTATTCAAATGAACTCAATAGGGTTAACCCATTTTGAAGTACTTGATGGTAGTAATGTGCATATCGAAGACAAAGAGGATAAGGTCTCTTCCCTTTAACTTAGCACAACTATACCTTATCAGAATTTTTCATGGGATCAAGGAAATGTTGTAGCAAATTTATATCAGACCTTGTCTGCTTGTGTTTCATCTTCATTTTTTATTAGTATAGAATATTCTTGTTTTGGTAGCTCTTTATTTGATATTTTTGATACTAGTTTATCTCACCATTGTTTTGAAATTATCTCTTATACCATGGTGGATGCTATCCCATGTTTATCATTTGATTTCACTAATTTGTCTCAAGTTGATGGTTGTTTGAAGTATGAATCTAGGGAGGCTTGCCAAGAAAATGAGGAAATTTTTTCTATATCAATGGTTATGTCATGCCCTCGCTCTTTTGTTTTTTCTTCAAGGATAAACAACTTTATTAGTAGAAATATTCCCTCACGGAGCACACTTTACACAAATTATATGCACAGTTCTCATTTGGTATGCTATTTTCCCATGAACTCCCTCCATCAATTATATATTAGTCATGGCACATTTTATAATAGTATTGAAACATGGTTGGAGGGATCTTACTTGGATATTTTTCCCATGAATTATCACTGTCACATATTTAACATGGTGAATAGAGTTTATCATGTGTCAATTTTTCCTACCTTCACTTGATTTTTATTATGATCTGTTACTAATATGTTGTCTTGAAAATAAGTATACAGGATTGATATTACAAGGATGGGCACATAGTCATTATGACTCTGCATAGTTCATTTTTCAGCCATTTGTAGTGTAGAATAGGACTAGGATAGAATAAGTTATTCTATATTCCTTGCATAGTTTATCTTTTCTTTCTAGTTTTATATTTGTTTTCTTTTTTCCTTTCTTTTTATTATTGTTGGCTGAAAAATAAATGAATTATCAACAAAGGTGGAAAGGAATAGGAGGATTTCCCACTAATTTTTCCCTTGAATGGATTTTGAATTTAATTTTGATTTGGGAAAAATTTACTTCATCTCATTGTCAAATTTTTATGTGTTGGGTAATTTTCAGATCACTGATTTTATGCATGATCACCTTGTCAAATTGTTTTCAAGCATTGGGTCATCTCATTGTTACGAGGAAAATATCTCTATGGCTAGGGTAAACCACAACAGACAAGTATGATTTCATAAATCAACTCTATCCCATAAACATGCTATATAAACAAATGTGCAAGGGAGATAAGAAAAGGACCTACCTTGTCCAAATGTTTGAAGATGTCCACCGTTGAGCACTTTGGCCCAAATATTTATACTTGCAACAAGTTCTCATCAAACAAGTGAAGCAAGCATATAGTGATAATATAAAAGGTTAGCACATTAGATAGCATAATCCATTAATATACAAAAAAAACATTCCCATGGATAATAGCTCATATATTTTCAAGATATCAACTGGATGGGAAGAGATTATTTCTATTAATAAATGATCAAAAGAAGTGAAAATATTAAATACTTCTATGTCGGCACAATTTGGAACCGACAAACCAAGTTCCTTCTAGTTAGGCCTCCACCACTTCAATCCTCCACCAAAGGAAAGCTCATATATGGGAGACAATGAGGTTCTTCATCAATAAGGGAAGAGCTTGGGGGCTAAACACTGTGTTCATACTTAAAGGACATTAAAGGGATGCAGAATCAATATGAAGTAATAATTTCTCCAGAGTAACTTTGCTCTCAAAGTTGAATTCTTTCCCCCTTTTCCATAGCTCGGAATTGGCCCACTTATAGCCTTCAAAATGGAATTGAAGGGCCAAGTCAGATTGTTTCTAGTATATGGAAGGCCAGGGATCAGAGATCTCCTGTCATGACATGGAAACCCGACATTTAATTTTGATTTTCTGGCACAAATCTCGATGTACACAGGATGTAGTGGAGCATCCTACATATACGCTTGTTGTATAGTGTGCAAGATGCATACAAGTGGAAAAAATTGTATTTTTGTCTCTGGATTTATCAATCAGGGAAAGTGAGTCTACATAGGGAAATGGAATAAGGCCCTCTCTGCAAGATGGCTTAGGGTGAGGAAAATCTTTCTGTAACAGATTCCCCCTAATGTGTGAGGACAGAGGAGTATCTGTGATGGCCGAAATACATTATAAATAACCCAGAAGTGGAGTGGTAGGGGATCATCTAGACAAACTCAGTTGCTCATTACATTCTGTACTAACTTTGCATACATGGCTGCCAAAAATTACACTACATATCTAGGTGGAAAATATACCAAACAAGTGTTTGTGGCCATGAATAGGAAAATACAAATGCAGTTACATGCCAAAAGATGTCATATTCATGAACAAGGCCCAGTAGAACTAGTCCAAAAAAAACAAGCTGGGGATATATGTATACCATGGAGTACAATCTGATCTTTCGTGATCATTGAAGTCATATAGTTACTGGTCCAATGAAAAGGAAGCAACAACTCAGGAAAGTTGTGGCCACATAGTGATGTCTTCAAGTCTTCTAAAAAATCCGCCAAGGGTGCAAGTCTATATCATTTGAATATAGGAGTTGAGGTCGAACATAATGAGACATCGTTTGATTACTGGTCATTGAGGCATACCATTAACAAACACGAGACAACCTACCAATAATGAAAGTAGGTATCAAGGCACCGAGTACATTCTTACAAGTGTGAATAAAGGAGCTGGTTTTTAACACCTGATAAATCCATCGATCAGGATACATTGATGTATTCCCAACTGTCGATGGCAAGAGAGCCTACCACTAATGACTACAAGCCTCAAGGTACTCATAAGACTCTAGGTCTTGTTTCCATAATATATGGGATGAATTCGATGGAAAGAGACTCGATGAAAGGAGAGCATTAAGGCATCTCTCATCAGTCAGCACGAGGTACTAAGCAGGAGCTTCATGATTTGGTGGAAATTGGATGAAGAACATGTTCATAAACCAATGACCTTGTGCATCTTTCGTGTGTGCCAAGTGAAAGAGGTACACGAAAAAGACTCTCTGAATAGTAGCCAATGATGAAAAACTATTGACAAAGGTGAAGAAACCACCAATAAGGATAATGGCATCCAAGACACTGCACGAATCCCAATGTGGGAATAGATGTCTTGCCGTCGAACACAAGGTAAAACACCCAATCAAAAACCAATGATGAAATGTCGATTGTTGGGTTCTAGGTTACCTATCAATGATGAAAGTAGGGCTAGGGTGCATGATAGGACTACAATATCATGTGATTCTGAGAAAAACTGAGGGTATGGCCAACATGCAAATTCAAGAGTTCTGAGGAGTGACTAACACAGGTTGATAAAATTCCTTTAAACAAAGATCTTGAGACATATGGAGGAATCTGGAAGCATAGACCCGAGGATGAAACCATAATATGCAGGAGGCATCGATGAAATTCTCTATAGGGACTGGAAGAGTAACCGGTCGGTAGAGAAGACTCTGTAACGAGCTCAGCTTCCTAAGGGCATGCTAATCCCAAAATTATGATGATGAATGGACTCAAATAAATTTGTGCTCTATTCAAAGGCGACACAACTGCTGCCAATATAAGATAATAATCCCTTCCCTCCCATCTTTTTTTTCTTTTTCATAGACAAATCAATGATAATACAAAGGAGGAAACAAATTTCGCAAGTAAGAAAAACTAGTTCCAGTAGTGGAACACACCTATGCTCAATGCAGGGAAGTGCATGCAGGAGATGGACACTCGGGGGAGTGTTCCCTCCTAGATATAGGGTGTCAAATTGCGAATGATATAAGAAAGTCTCTTCTTGGTTGAGGATGCAAAACTACTAAGGAAAATGGTTTATAATGCAAAGTGAGAACCAACTATAGGCTCACTACTACAACCAAGGGCATGAGATGCAATCACAACATGATGCCAAAAAATGTCCTTTTTTATTTCTTTTAGTCTACTTGGTGTGAAAAAGGGGTAAAATTGTGCCAAATAGACGTCTCTTCAAAACCAATTGATGAGTGTGAAAAAGACAAGTTCACTCGACGATCTTCTCACTTTTTTATAATGAGTCAGAAAATATCTTAACTAAGACTCACGACCTTTCAAATCCAATTTAACGAGTGTGAAAGGGACAAATCACTCGACAATCTTTTCTCTTTTCAGACGATTCAGAAAAGAGCTTAACTAAGACTCGTTTGGGAGTCCATGGGGTATAAGGCTGCATGTTTATGAGTGAGAAATGAGGCTCAACATAAAGTCATGTATTCGCTATGAGCGACTCCCGGTCCTATGAAAAACTCTCTGCATGGGCACCAAACGCAGTAGGGGATCTAAATAGAGCACCCATGTTTGGTAAGTCTCTACCACTTGATAACAAAATGGATTTATAATAGAGGGAGGGTTTTGTGTCGCAATAAATGGATTTGTACCTAGGGCATAAAGAGTGACAGTTATAGGATAATGCGAAAAATGCATACCGGAATGGATACCTATCTTATATGTTGGGTAATGACTATACCTGCCCGAGGTGACAAATGGTCAACATAACACTGAAATATGCAAGAATCCTAGGTTAAAACTGTAAAAACCAACTCGATCTACCTGTGTATTAGTCCATTAGGTGAAAAAATGGCTTAAAACTATAGAAAGTGGGTAAAAATAATTTACAAATAATAACAAAATAAAAAATTACTATACCATTTTGATTTTTTACACAACTAGTGCAAATTGGACCAAAATACCTCCAAGATTCAAACAACAATTCCGTGAGCATCAAGCAACAAAATCATGAGCCGTCTAGATCAGGTAATTCTTGTTCTCTTCCTCTTCAATTTCAATGGTTTAAAATTTTGAATTAGGTCTTAAATTTTTAGTTATTTAGGGCATAAACTATATATTTCAGTGTACGCGGGCTGGATTTGATTAGGTTGCATATACGATGAGGTATACGCTCTTGTGTGAACTACAGGGGGGGTATATTAAGCCCTACACACAACTATGTGTAAAAGAGGTTGCATACAGGCACACAAACAACCATTTTGAAGCGTTCTAACTCAAAACTTGATTTGTCTTGGACATGATGGTTCTTGAATGGAGATAGCGATAGCATGAGGAGGTCGATGTTGTTGTAGATCAAGATCCATGGGCCCAAATGGACTTAAATCGATGTGGTTTGTACAAGTTTTGGGTTCTCAAAGGAATGAGAGCCCAGGTGAGGTTGTTGGAGATGATGGTGGGTTACTGGGACCCTGAGTGTGAGAGCTTCAATCTCAATGGGAAACCATTGAGAATTAAAGTAGAGGACATTTACTTTCTCACTATTTTATCACGTCGAGCAGAGGTTGTGAACCTCAAATCATGGGGATCTGGTAGCGGGATGAAGATAGAGGAATATATCAATGGCCATTGTGTAGCAGGGACTCTTAAGGTAGGGAGTCAAGTCCCTATCCAGGCAATAAAAAACCTCAGTCTGGAAATCATTATCCTAGTATTGACCAGGATCACAGGTTCAGCCTCATTGCACCAGGCATCGAGGTTGCTCATGTTCTATGCAGTGTAGTGTGCAAGGCCCACCGTGTATGACTGGTGTACCTCACTACTAGAAAATATGAAGAACCAGTTGGCAGAGTGAAAACAGGGGGGTAAATGGAACTTCGGGTTTGCCTCCATCTTGTGCAGTTTCTTTTTCGAGGGAGTTCTAGGTTTGGGACCTAGAGTTCAGATTCTTCCTAGATGACCTCGCGATCTAGCCATCACACAGTGGAATGAGGTGATGAGGCAGTAGGGGGGACATAGGGTGCCAACACCCTACAACGAGGATTTCTTCTACTAGTGGGGGTGATAGGTCATCGCTATGGATGACTATGCCTACAAGGGGATCGACTTTAGAGGAGATCCAGACATGCCACTCCCACCAGGGACCACCTACGATGACATAGGTACGTCACAAGGTTTTTACATATTTCATTTTTTTTGTATTTTTGTATAATTAGGACAAAAATATTTTTGGATGATGCTTAAGTATTGACTAGATATTTTGTGTAATGCAGACGTGGGTCCACGACAGCCAAAAGGTTTCCCTCGAAATCGACAAAGGAACCGGGGAGAGGAGGCGGCAAGAGGAGAAGTCACGAGGGTCCTACAAAACGTGCAAGGAAACCTGCCACGTTTGACTCACAGGGTACCCATGGTTTAGGTAGAGGATTTTCCTGAAGCCATGTAGCGACAGGTGGTTGGTGTACCCAAGGCATGGGTACGACTCTTTCAATGTCTTGCAAACGTCATGGTTTTCTACCATGACACACATCTGGTGCCACAGGCATAGATGTTGTGGGATATTGTAATACTGGTTATATATGTTTATTGAGGGTATTAGCCCCAATTTTTTACTATAAACACCATATTTTTTGAAATATATAAAAATGGATCTTTGACTTTACTTATATTTTACAATGTGTACATTGATTAGATGGTTTTATTTGCTTTTAATTATGTGACAAATCGCAATCTAAAACAAAGTTAGCATAAGCATCAGATACATGATTAGAACTCCTAGGAATATGATAATATGTAATAAAATCAAATTGTCATTTTAAAAGACGTACCCATAGGAATCGTCGGAGTAAAGTAGGATCATGGATGCGGTAATTGTCATTCAATTGACATACTACTAACTGGGAAACCATGCGAACTTCTAATGAATGGATCCCATGTGAGATACCATTGTGCAAAATTTATATAGTGGCGCTATATTCAACCACATTGTTCGTGGATGGCCCTAGGCATACGCTACCTAAAGACACCAATAGACCCTTGGGTGAGTAAACCACCCAAGTGGCATAAGCCAAGTTCTGTGTATGATGACTTGCTCTGTCTGTGAATCCTAAGTAGACCAAAGACTCCGTTGACATCTGTCAACCAAGTGAAAACTCGATAAGCAACACGAAGATGAAAACAAAAGAGATATATACACTAAAGTACAATAGTATACATAGATTTCTCCTGAGATTGGGGCTCAAGCATAGTATCTTTTCAAGTAGAGCCCATTTTTGGGCTTGGCCAACTTGTTCCCTTCATAATATTCTAACTCATAGGCTCCTTTTTCTAGAACATGTTACACGATGTAAGGACCGTGCCACATGGGTTTAAACTTGCCTACCCCCAGTGGTTATTTGGCTTGATCGTACAAGAGGACCAATTCACCCTTGACGTACAATCGAGGATAGACAAACTTATCGTACTAGAACTTGACATGTCTTTTGTTCACCTCGATAGTTGTAGAGGCGTCTCGACATTGCTCATCAAGACTCTCTAGGTGTACAAGGCATTGCTCGAGATTGGAAGTGTCAGGTAGGAGTGAGACTGCCAACTTAAGAGAAGGGATTTCACATTCAATAAGTAAAATCTACACCACACCGTGTACTAACTGGAAAGGGGAAAATCCAGTGGCAATCTTGACCAAGGTTCGGTATGCCCAAAGTGTAGGATATAGCATGATGTGCCAGTCAAACTTACTCTGACTGACTGTTTTTTGAAAAATGGTCTTGAGAGACTTGTTGGCGACCTCTAATTGTCCATTTTCTTGGGGGTAATACGAAGAAGAATGATCATGTATAAAACCCAGCTTAGCTGCTATTTCTTCCATCATTTCATTCCGAAAGTGACTACCATGATCAGTGACAATCTCACTCGGGATACCAAACCGAGTGATAATTTGATTGAATATGAAGAAGGATGCAGTCTTCCCATCAGATTTAACTATAGGCATGGCCTTGACCCACTTAGTAAAGTATTCTATGCCCATGATAATGTGTTTATTCCCCCCAACCAAATTTGGGTTGCAATCAACGAAGTCTAGCCCCCACTTGGTGAAGGGACCGACGGTAATGACTGGGTGAAGAGGGGCTGAATGTGAGCACATTTTCTGAGTGAACACATGGCAGGGGTTGTTGCACCCCTTTTGTCACCTGAATGAGAAAAATAGGGATGCTTACAAGCCCAGTTGGGTTAGCTAGGCAAGACAACAATTAATGAAGGAGTTAGAAACATCAATCATAGGGAATAAACAAAGAACTAAGCTAAGAACAATAAAAGAAACTAAACTAGAGTGCATAAGAACATTAAAATAAAAAATAAACAACACTCATGCCACCAATGGATAGGATTGTATTAGTGGGAAAACACCAAAGAGAAAGGGAGACATATGGGTCCCCTCTTCCTCCAAGGGAGGGATCTTGGACCCCCAAATATTGATATCTTCTTACAAGTAACAAACTAGAATGAAATGGTGAAGAGAATCCAAAGCACATTCACTCAAGAGCTGATATGAATGGCTAAATCAAATGGTGTTTGTATACTCTTGATGAGAAAAGAGGATTCTCCAAGAGAATATAAGCAGCATAACAATACAAATGAATTCCTTAGAAATATAGTGCACCCATGGCCTCCTTTTATAGCATATCTTTGAGGCATTATGCAACCAGTTCTTAGTGTGAAAAAGGGGTGCTTTAGGGCACACTTAGGTCTTTGGCCAGCTCCCCAGTCAGATTCAACCGAGATTTGGGTGTCAAATTGACTTGGAAGCTAAACCAAAAGTGGATGTAAGGCCAACCAATATCATAAATGCATCGTTTTGAGGGGTGTGTAGTTTTTTGCATCCACAGTCGTGCATCGTGGGCATGTGCGCTTTTCTTACATTTCTGAATGGCACATGTGCATGCGCTCCTTGTGTAGTCTTAGCGCATGTTGATTTTATAACTGGTTGTATAGTTTTGGACCTTTTGGAAATGCATTTTTGGTCCATGAGTGAACTAATGGGTGTTTTGAAGATGCTGGATTCCTGTAACCATTTGCGGACAAAATTCCAGTGATAACAGATGCCCCCTGATGTGTGAGGTTAGGAGCATACATATAGACGAAATACATCAATGTTTCTTCTACTGAGAGTACCTTTGTAGGAACGAGTGTTGAGGGGAGTATCAAGAGAGACCCATTAGAGGGAGAGGGGAATTGTAAGACCCAAACATTTCGCAAGGGGTGAAAGAATAAAATTGTTTACAAATGAGGCAGGCATGCCCCATGCTCGTGTCCTGTAACCCAAAAATGTGTAATACAGTAAATAAGTCTATGTGTTGATGTAGATCACTACAAATCCTTCCGGAGCAGTTTGATAATGACAAAGGACAATTTTGATGGTGAACAAACTCTGAAAAAGGTAAGGATACCTATGAGAAGTATTGATGATACACAAACATTAATAGTCTATCAAATTTCAGAGGTCTTTGACATATATCAAAAGAAACTGCAATAGTCGCAAAGTAAGACACACCACCACATGATAAAGTGTTGAAGTCGAATGTCATGGGGTCAATGACAGTAGAGAGCAATGATGGTTCTCTCTATGCCATCCAAGAATCCGCATTATAAAGGTAATGAGAGCCAAGATATTGTCACCCTTCTGGGAACTGTGTTGATGTCGACAGAAAGAGAAATGCAAATCCAAGAAGAAAAGGTCTTCATGAAATCCACCGGGTAAAATCAAGAACTCAGGAGGAACATGGACAGAGTCGAGAGACGGGGAGACTCAAGAATTCCCTTGATTGGGGGATTTGTGAAGGAGAAGTAGTAGGAACCGTGAAACTGAATCTAGTATCAGGGGGATGACTATATTGGGGTTAAATTGTGGCAGAGGTGTGACAAAGTAGAAAAAATCAGAGATCAGGGGTACATGGACTGTCGGATGCTTGAGTTTTATGGATGATGTCAAAAGGAGTAGAAGATAATGTATGCCCCAACCAAGGGCGACATGGGTTTCTTTTGCCGGAAACAAGAATGTCGCCAAAGGTGACGACAAAAAACTTTGTAATGGATAAAAACAAAGGCTTTGTACAGTTACCAAAATTAATAAAGATTCGGTTGGGAGAAGTGTATAGATACAGAAATGGGTGCCCCAGTGCAATATGGTTTGGCCTGTGAGGGTGCAAGTTGCGTGGAAAGAAGGTGGAGGGTGGGGACCCCATAGGTGGGTTTCTGTATTAGGTGAAATGAATGGAAGAAAATTTGCAAATGGGAAAAATGATGGTGGATGAGATGGAGGGCTATTGATACTGCAGGGGTACAATCAAAAAGGCAAATCGGGACAAGATTATGCAGGATTCCATTATGGGGAAGTTAGAAAAATGAGAAGAAGGAGCATGTGGCTAATTCTCAGGAAGGCAAAGACTTGGAGGATTCCAAGCCCTAGGGGGTGAAAGCAGCATGAGTTTCAAAGTGCAAGGGGGACTATGAATGGGACAAATCATGGGGGGGAGAGTGCTACTAGGTGACTGTACTGAAATGCAATGGAGGTGTGAGTACCACCTAGATGGATGGGGGGACCTTAGAGGAAAATATCTGAGGGTGTGACTGGGAGGTGCAATTGATATTCAGAGGAAATGATTACATGCCAGTAGTGATGTTATACCTGAAAGGGCCTTGATGATTTGTGGTGACAAAATATCTACACACATGAACACCAAATACCCAACATGAACAATATATGAAGATAAAGAGCATATAACAATTATTTGATAATTTTGAACATAAGCATGCGTACCTAGGCGTGATGTGAGAAAAATGCTCCCAGGGGCCGAGGATAGACGGTGGCCTGGGGACTGTGAGTGTGTAGGTGGCGGGATCCTGGTCCTGTGGTTGAAGAGGGATCGAAAAACAGATGCACGAAGATCTCATAAATGATCCTGTAAGTTTTGGCAAAGGGACTATATATAGTTGTAGGTCCCACATTGCCACCTCATTTGTACCTGCGACTAGAGTGAGTGGATAATAGTTTTGAAAAGATATTCAAAGATTCCAACAGATCGAGCTAGAGGAGTCAGGATCCACAAGTGTCAAGTTAATGGTTGGATCCTCCAGTTTCTGTATAGTGGGGTGGACTTTCGGGGGGACCTGGACATGGTGCTACCTCTTGGAGAGGCGTTCGACCGGAGTGGTATGTTGATTTATTTGTTTTGATGGATTGATATTGAGATAGTATACAATGTATTTTATGTATGGATGGATGTTGGTGCTATCATTTGTTTGTGATGTATGTAGATGTGGGGCCTCGTGGGCACGAGGTGGGGTTGATAAGGGTGTCGTCTCATCAAGGGCTGGTGAGACCACCGCAGGGAGAGATGCGGGCAAGAGAGATATGGCGACGGGAGGATGTTGGGGCAAGGCTTGTTGACGATGAGAGAGAAGAGAAGAGATGCTGCTATGATGACCCCGGTGCAGGGCCATCACATGCTCCTCCAGCTGGGGTTGGGGGAGAGTTTGAGGATTTTCTCGATTGATTAGATTTGGTGCTTCAGGGGGTGCCCAAGCGTATGTGGGTGCACATACAGGATGAGGGAATCATAGAGTAGTGTATTGGCCTTCCGATGGATTTGCGGACACTGATCCACAGAGAAGTTGTAGCGGGAGCAGCGATGACTGGGAAATTTCCCCTAGGGCTTGAGGGGTCGATAACTGGTGGGGTACCTCCTCCAGAGGGAGGATTGGGTGGTGGTGCTCTAGAGGTTCCTTAAGTGCCTCAGGTGTTGGATTTTGTATTTATAGAGGCTTGCGAGCCTATTTTGTATATGGTGTTGTGACATCGGTTTTGAATCTATAGGAGTGAGATGGGCACTTACCTACAGATGTTTGTACTTTATGTACTATTGTTTGTAAACATTGATGGCACTTTTGACCGATATATATATATATATATATATATTTGGATATGTGTGATGTTCACATGTGTTGATGTTTTTTATTTCTTTTGATGATCTCTAATCTATATGCTATGATAGACTTTTGATGAGTTATGTATGTGTAATGGTAACTTGATGGGATAAATGATAATATAACACTAGGTTAGCCATATTATATGATATCTGATTTTATTTTTATGTAATATGTGTGAATGTGATTGAATCAAAATGTCGAGATAAAAGTCTAACTTGCAAGTATTTGCAGAAAATGCATGGATCGCGTACGCGGTACACATTATTGAGCTGGAGGATGATAAGCTAGGAATCTAGTAAGACACTAAGGTGATGAATATGGCAGCTACGGGCCTCAGAGAGGAGGCCAATGACGGTTGTGTATTATTCTTGGTTGTTGGTAGTTGAGCCCAGTCATATGCCGCTAGAGTGGAGCAGTTCATGCGAGGGGGTATAGAGGGCCCAAGCGGCTGAAGTGAGATTCTGTGTCCAATGGCTAACTCCGTCGGTGTAACCGATGTGGAAGGCCGATGGAGGAGGCATATGTCAATAACACCATGATGGATTAGATGCATGATACAAAGAAAAAAGAAGACTAAAAACTCTACAAAAAGAAAAAGCCTAGTGTAGCATGGCTATGCTCAGGCATAAAATTTCTTTAAGTACAACTCGTTGACGAGTTCCTTGAGGGGGTAGCCTTCGAGGGAGGCCAGGATGTATGTTCCTTTAGTGATTCAATGGTGGATGATGCAAGGTCCATGCCATAATGACTCAAACTTTCCATGGCCGAAGGTATCGTGGGCGATATCGTAAGCAAGGACGAGGTCGCCTTCGTTGAATGATCGAAGGTTGACATGGCGATCAAATGTGGCCTTCGATCATTTTTTGGCTGCCTCATTGTTCTGTAATGAAGACTGACGGTCTTCATCCAATGACTCTAATTTCAGAAAACACTAATCCATCGAAGCAGTGTCAGGTAATATCTCAATAACGGTGCGTAATGTGGGGATTTCACACTAGATGGGGAGAGTGGCCTCAAGCCCATGGACTAGATGAAATGGTGTGAAACCAGTGGCATTTTTAACTGCTGTGCGATAATACCACAGTGCAGAAAACAAAATAAGGTGCCAATTGGTCTTATGTTTGTTTACCATGCACTGCAACATGGTCTTGAGGACCTTGTTGACCACCTCTACCTTTTCGTTGGACTGAGGGTAGTATGGGAAGGCAAACTCATGGGAGATGCCTAACCTGGAGGACAGTTCAATGAAAATCTCATTCTCAAAGTGCTTCCCTTGATCAGAGACTAACTGTAGAGGGAATCCAAAGCGGGATATGACATGGTTGAAGAAAAAACATTTGCAGTGTTAGCGGTGTTGTTGAAGGTGGGCATGGCTTCAACCCATTTGGTAAATTAATTGACTACAATGACGATGTATTTATGTCCATTGTTATATGGAGGGTTGCAAGCCATGAATTCTATGCCCCATTTGCAAAAGGGGCCTACAGTAATGACTGGGTGGAGAAGAGCAGGTGGTGATCTTGCTTTGTTGGCATATAGCTAATGTTTGTCACATCGTTTGATGGCATGGATGCAGTTGTGAAACAATGTGGGCCAAAAATAGCCTGCTCGAATGATTTTATGGGCAGTAGACATCCCTGAGAGGTGGCCATCGCATGCACCACTATGGCAGTCATTCGATACTCTATTGGCTTTGTCAATGGTCAAACATCGACGAAGTATGGTGTCGACCCCTCGCCGATATAAGATATCATTGATAAGGCGGTATCGGGGGCCCTGGTGAAGAATACGTCGACGATCATACCTGGAGAGGTGGTTTTCGAACTTATGTGTTTGGAGGTAGACGAGGAGATCACCATACCAAGGGTCATCTGAAGGGATGAAAAATAGATGTTCATTGAGGAAGTCGGTATTGATGGGAGAGTTGGTAGTATCAAAACAAAATTTCATAATGGAGTTCAGCAAGGACAAGGGATTTCTCTCTCTTGGGTGTGGAAAATTTGTTGGACAACTGAGAGGGGGGGGTGAATGAGTTGTTACTGAGCTTAAACAATTATGCTTCTTTTAAAACTCTTTGCAGAAACACTAAATGATGATCACAATAATGAAGAGAAATAAACATAGGCACATTCAACATCAGTCACATATATGAGAAACATAGAGACATATATTTTCCAAGGAAACCCATACAGGGTAAAAACCTCTTTTTCTTTATACGATAAGTAATAATTACATTGTTTACATTATTGTAGTGACCGTCAATTAATTGAAACTACCATGAATTGAAACAGAGCATAAATTTGAAATTCACTCAATTTTATTTATTGTAATATCAAATTTATTATGAAAAAAAAAATTGAGTGAATTTCAAATTTATGCTCTGTTTCAATTCATGGTAGTTTCAATTAATTGACGGTCACTACAAAAAAAAAAATTGATTGAATTTCAAATTTATGCTCTGTTTCAATTCATGGTAGTTTCAATTAATTGACGGTCACTACAATTATCATACATATGAGCACCAACTTATAATGAGGCTACAACCTCTATTTAGCAAGATGCAACTTGCTGAGAGCACCAACTCTCTGTTTTCTCTAGCACCCACTAGAAGGAAGCACCAACTCCCTGGTTTCTCTAGCACCAACTAGAAGGAAGCACCAACTCCCTGTGTTCAAGCACCCACTTGAACCTCTGAGGACAACAGTCCTCCCTAGCACCTCCCAACCACCCTGAAATATTGATTTTGTATTACCCAAACTTATTACAGTGATATAATGTTCAACAATGGCTTACCAGACTCATCATTGTTCTGCTGCATTTCGTTACTCTGCCTGCCTCTTTGCCTTCCTGCACACCTCACTTGCGTTGTCTGGTCTTCTGCTTTTTATGCTCTGTGCGCCATCTCCATTTTCTGCATAGTTCCTCTTCTATGATATTCAGCTGCTGCACTCTCCTCCTTCTTCACCCCTGAATCACCTTTACCAACATCAATCACAACAACCTCCAACAGCAACAGCAACAACAACCCTTCTCTTCTTTGTACCGTGTATATATAGCTTCTTTGCATCTTGTGCATGCAAT
>JASDQU010262578.1:0-12335 GCA_032191745.1 Picea mariana
TTTCATTTATGTTCTGCATATTCTATATATCTGGTATCTTGCAGTCTTTAAATGCCAAAGCCAATTGTAACACACTCGACCCCCTAAATCCTACTTAAGATGGTGGGATGTTAACATTTCTATTGTTTCATTTACGACTTAGATCTCAGCTTCAACCCCACAGGTAGAAACCTACTCATGTGCAGCGTCCCTTCGGGTTCCTATGTAGACTGGAATGATCTAAGGTCTTTAGGCTTTACACTTTCTCATGCCCTTTGTCCTATGTGGTTGTCTCATGGACTCGTCCACATCAAGTACACCAATGTATCGGGTAGTATGTTTGTTATCATGATAGTGACAGGTTATGCAACCCCCATTAGGAAGACAAGTTATGCAACCCCCAATATATTCCCCAATCCATTCTTTCTGATAGTCTCATCCTCGACATATCCAATGGTTAGGGACCAGGGAATTAGCGGTCTTGATTCATTTAGAACCTTCAAACCACATGATGGCTAAAGGCCTCACTCATTCTTCTCCAAAAACTCAACAGGTGGGGTCTGCTACAAGATCTACGACTAAGATCTCATCAAGATGACTCATAAGTGGATCAACGATCCTCGCCCACTCGGGCTTCCATCGTCAGGAAAATACTCACTTTCCACAACCTCATAGTTCTCTCGAATAGTCCCTTCTAAGTTGAAATCTTTCTATGGATCCAACAATCATTAGACCACCTCATCTAATGGTTAGGGTCTATAGGATCTTAGATTCTCTCTATAGTCAACCAACACTACCACTTCGATACCCCTGGAGTGATTTTCACGACTTAAATGACCATGAATTTGGGTTTCTTAGCCAATGGTTGAAACATTGACCCCAAACACTTCTAGCCAACAAAAAAATAATAGAAGTTAACAATGTCTCTATATATCCTTGCCATTTCTAAGTTTCCGGAATTTCCATATTCATTTCATGTAACTCCATGGAGTTACATGCCTTCATGTAACTCCATGAAGGCATGACATGTCAAACGTCATTAAACCAAACTAGAAAGCCAAAGTCAATAGTTATAAGTTCATGAGATACTTCATCGTTGAATAACGAAATGAAGAGAATCATTCGGTATGACCTAGCATCATTTTAGTTATTTAATTGTCGGTCTCATCCATTATTCATCATAATTTTCAAACGAATCTTACTTGATAAATATGTTTCGTTTAATAAATTGTATTTTTCATTGATATGCATAGGTTACATTTTTTAATGTTATATTAATATAATCTAAATCCACTTTATATAAGGGAGAGAGATCAAATTATAACGAAAGGGAAACGATTTCTTTAATTAATCAGAATATGCGTAGTAGTTAATGTTATTAAAAATCTAATAATCTTCAATTCAATTAATGACGTGCATGATTCTCCGTCACGGAACTATTTGATAAGTCGTGGGAAGCAATTGCAAATAACATTTACATACACGTTTTAAAAACTTTTTAAATAATTAAATAAGGATATAGTAAATCAAAGTTTCTAAGCTCAGGCTTTCGCTATAAATCATTCAACAATATATCGATATAGATTATGTTTTTATTATTAATTTATTAATAACTCAATTTTTCTCATTATCACTAGATTGATTAAATATATTCTTAATTAAACTGAAAACATAAATAACTCATCCTAACTATAGAATCTCGTTAGTATTGTTCATGCTAATAATTACTTCGGATATTCCACTTGAAACCATCTTCATTAATAATTAACCAGATGTTATCTTGGACTTTCCACTTCCCATAAGTTTGCTGTAAGATTCTGTATTTTTACTTTATAACTTCTTCATCACTCTTCATTGGTAATTGATATTGATAATTAACATTTGCTGAAATTAAAATTGATTTATTAAATTTTAAAAAACCTAAAAAATCACTTAAATTTATTCGATGGAACGGCTTGGAAAACAAATTAATTTAGCAATGTATGTTTATGTGCAGGTTCAGTTTTACAACTTGGTTCACTAATCAGGGTAGGTTGTTCTCTTTCTATATCACAAATTCCTTGTTTCTCCTCCATTTTTTCTGTTTAAAAATGAAAACGTATGGAACTCTTATGGAAAAAATGATTTGGGATAGCAGACGATATCGAGACCGTAATGGGGCGTATAGTCCTTGTGGCCTGTTTTCTTGTTATTGGAATTCTGCAATCATGCTTTACAGCAAATTTATCGGCTATTCTAACCGCCCCACGTTTATGTGAAAAACGGAGGCACATAGCAGTTCGACTTTCCGCGTTTACAAACACCCTACACAAAAGGCAAAACAAATAAACATTGTGCAGTCAACAAATAGACTACGCGCACTAAACTCTGCCCAATCAAACAAATAAACTTCGCGCACCAAGTAAAATGTGTGCACTAAATAAACTCCGCGCAAATATGTAATAAAATGCGTGCACTAAATAAACTCCGCGCAAATATGGGACCTCGGTAAAATCAAATAATTACTACGTTACTGAATTAAATCAAATTGAAATCAAGAAATCATACAAGTTTACAAACTTAGTAAAAACAAAGTGTAAACGGAGAGAACACCTCCAAATACAAATAGCAAATTATCTTCAAAATGTTTTCAAGCTATCTCAAATTACAATTTCAACTCTGATATTTAAACACTAACAAAATGCCCCTTCGATCTTCTAAAAGGTTTAATCGATGGTGGTGTTAAGGCGACCATCGTTTAGGCAATGTAAGACAAAATTAGTGATCGGTGCTTAAACCTTGAGTCTTGAAGGGTCTTGTTGCCTTCAAAGGTTAAGGCGACCACCGTTTAGGCAATGTAAGACAAAATTAGTGATCGATGCTTAAACCTCGAGTCTTGAAGGGTCAACCCACTGATTCACCGTTTGTAGAGGGGTGGTGAAATGATTACTTTCTAACATACTCCCTCTTAATCATTTCAGAGCCAAACAAACTTTAAAACAAGTAAAACAAAATTGTTGTAAACAATGCATTACAGCTTGCAAACCCTAATGTTTCTTCTATGGATTTTAAATAATTCATTTCCCAAAGGTTTTGTAAATATGTCTGCAAATTGTTCTCCAGATCTGCAGAACTGAACAGAAATTTCTTTACCATTTACCATCTCTCGAATGAAATGATACCTTGTATCAATGTGCTTACTTTGTTTGTGAAAAACGTGATTCTTTGACAATGCAATAGCAGATTTATGTCACAGTCAATTGGGTTGCATCATTCTGGCCATGCAACAATTCATTCAAGACCCTTCTCATCCACACAGCTTGACATGCAGTTGCAGCTATTGCAGCATACTCTGCCTCAGTTGAAGATAAAGTCACAATGGGTTGTTTCTTTGATGCCCATGCCACTGCTCCAGATCCAAGACTAAACACATACCCAGATGTGTTTTTCTTGTCATCAATGGAACCTGCAAAATCACTATCAGTATATCCGATCAGCTCAAAGTTTAAACTTGATGTGTATCGGATACCAAAGACAGTTGTTCCAGCAACATATCTCAGAATCTTTTTTCTTGCTTGCCAATGAGTACTCTTCGGAGTCTCCATGAATCTCGAAATCAAACTTACAACAAACATGATATTAGGTCTAGTTGTTGTTAAGTACATAAGGCTTCCAACCAACCTTTTATATAGAGTTGGATGAACATATGATCCCTCGTCATACCTACTCAGTTTAATACCAGTTGTCATTGGTGTTGCAGCTGGCTTGCAATTCAACATTCTAAACATTTTCAACACTTCATTTGCATAGTTAGTTTGACAAATGAAAATGCCATCATCAGATTGATCCACTTCAATTCCAAGAAAATATTTCATCAATCCTAAATCAGTCATCTCAAACTCTGTTTTCATGGCATTTTTAAAATCATCTACAGATAGATCTCCAGTAAAAATCAGGTCATCAACATACAAACAGACAATCAAAATTTGACCATTCTAGTTTACCTTTGTATACAAAGTTGGTTCACTTGGACTTCTATTGAATCCAACACTAATCAAGTACTCATCAATTCTACTATACCAAACTCCGAATGCCTACTTCAATCCATATAAAGCTTTCCTTAACTTGTAAACTTTATCTCTGCTTATTAATTTCATAACCTGGAGGTTGTCTTACATAAACCTCTTCTTCCAAATATGCATTCAAGAATGCATACAAAACATCCATCTGATGCATGATCCATTTATTCTAAGCTACAATAGCTGAGACCATCCTCACTGTGTCAATCCTTGCTACAAGAGCAAATTTTTCATTGTAATCAATACCGAGTTGCTGACTAAATCCCTAAGCTACAAATCTTACCTTGTACTTTTCAACTTCACCTTATGCATTCAACATAGTCTTATAAACCCATTTAACACCAATATTGTTCTTACCTTCAGGTAAATCTACAAGATCCCAAATGTTATTTCTTTCAATGGAATCAATCTCCTCATCCATTGCTTTTATCCAGACATCCTCTTTAGTAGCTTCATCAAAACTTACATGATCACATGCCATTAATGCAAAATTTGAAATCTGATCTACTTCTTCATTCTGATCATACAGTTCTCTTAAGATTCTATTCTTATGTCCTTTAAGTCTGTCTCTTAATCAATCTAAAGTGGGATTTGATTCACTACTTACCTGTGAATCTAATTGATGTCCACCATGTCTAGATGGCTCACCACGCTCATGAGTTATGGGCATTCTAAATTGAGATGGGCTGAAATCTGGTGCTTGCCTTGTTGGACTTCTTGATGCAGGTGTATGTGCATGTGGAATCATCTATCCATCTCCTTCAGCCTGCTCAGCTCCATCATAATCTTCACGGGGTAACACAACTCCCTCTGAAATTGATTTGTGAATACTTTCATCCCAGGCTTCATCTTCTTTAAATTGAACAAATCTGATGATTACATATTTTTGGGTGATGGTATTGTAGAGTTTATATGCCCTAGACTCTTCACTATATCTAACAAAGATACATCTCTCGCTTCTGTCATCCAACTTCCTCCTCATTTCTACAGGTACATGCGCAAATGCAACAAACCCAAAAATTCTGAAATGAGAAACATTGCAAGGCTTACCATCCCAAGCTTCCTGAGGTACACGATCCCTCATGGTCTTGGTCAGACTTCTATTCAAGATAAAAATAAAGCAAAGAACTGCAACTCCCCAATATTCATTTGAAAGATGCTTCTCTTTCAACATGCTTCGAGCCGTATCCATAATAGTCTGATTCTTCCTTTCAGCCACTCCATTCTTTTGTAGAGTATATCGACCACTAAATTTCCTTTTAATTCCATGAAGATCAAAAAATTCAATGAATTCATTCAATTTATACTCACCTCCTCTGTCAGACCTTAGAATCTTAATGGTTCGACCACTCTCATTCTCAACCATAGACTTAAACTTCTTAAAAACATCAAAGGCTTCAGACTTATGTTTCAACAAATACAACCAAGTCTTCCTACTGAAATCATCAATGAAAGTCATAAAATAAACACAACCAATTAAAGAAGGTGTTTTCATAGGTCCACATAAATCTGTGTGGACAATTTCCAATGGAGCTTTTGCTTTGTAGGAAATACCTGAAACAAATTTCTCTTTGTGATCTTTTCCAAGTATACAACTATCACAAGAGCTTGTAGATTGTTGAATATAGGGCAACCCCTTTACCATCTGTTTCTTCTGTAACAGATCTAAGCCACCAAAATGTAAATGACCATATCTCAAATGCCATAACCAAGATTCATCTAAACTTCCAGCCTTATAGGCATTCAAAGAACCACTCAAATCATTTCTCATAACAAGTGGAAACATTCTATTCTTGCAATAAACTATTTGTTGGGTAATTTATCATAGATTGTACATACCTTGTTCTTAAAGGACACTCTATACTTTTTCTCCAACAGCTTTCCAACACTAATAAGATTGCATTTTAAACCAGGCAGGAAATAAACATCATCAATATTTCTTCTCTGATTATTCTTAGTGTAGACTGGAACTACACCTTTACCATTAATTGTAACCTTACAGTCATTTCCCAGTTTTACTTCAGACTGAATACTATTGTCAATAAATGAAAATAAATCCTTATTACCAGTCATGTGATTACTGCAACCACTATCCAAAAACCAAATATCATTTGCATTTTCCTGAGTGACCTTATAGGTCAAAAACATAGGATTTTGATGATCCTCAGACTCATTTATGATATGTGCAGACTGCTTTCCAGCATTTCCCTATTTCTTCCAACATTTGTTATCATGAGAAACAAGAGAACCAGTTAATTCATCAATTTGCATTAGACTTAAATCCTTAAATTCCTCTATGGGTACAACAACGGGTTCAAACTTCTTGGGAAAAATTCTCAGCACTTTATCAATAACTCTTTTATTCTCAACATTATCTCCATACTACCTGAGCTAGTTCACAACACTCATCACTTGAGTCATCAAAGTATCAACACTTTCATTATCCTTCATCTTCAGATTTTCAAAGTCACTTCTTAAATTTTGCAACTTGACTATCTTCACCTTGGACACACCTTGATAACTGGTTTCAAGAATGTCTCAAGCCATCTTCGAAGATGTAGCACTAGCAATCTTTGTAAAAATGGCTTCATTTAATCCTTGTTGGATTAATCCAAGAACTTTGTTATCCTTTTTCTCGTTTTCCTTCAGCAAAACACAGTCAGCATTAGAGAGAGCCAATTATGCTGCCACACCAGCCGGATCAACATAACCATCAATAACATAGGTCCATAAATCCTGAGAACACAAAATCGTCCTCATTCGAATATACCAAGTATCATATGACTTCTCGCTCAGGACAGGAACCTGAATCTGAGAATAACTGCTACCAGATGCAACCATTAATAAAAGTTTGAAAGAAATGTAGGAAAATAGGAAAGTGAAATTAGGCACCAACAGAGATTATCTGTGCTGAAAGGAGAAACTAACAGGATGCTCTGTAGGAAAGACTGGCAGCTCTGATACCAAATGTGAAAAACAGAGGCACATAGCAGTTCGAATTTCGGCATTTACAAACACCCGATGCAAAAGGAAAAACAAATAAACACTACACAGTCAACAAATACACTCTACGCACTAAACTCTGCCCAATCAAACAAATAAACTCCGTGCACTAAGTAAACTCCGTGCAATAAATAAAATCTGTGCACTAAATAAAATTCGCATAATGTAGTAAAATGTGTGCACTAAATAAACTCTGCGCAAATATGTAATCAAATGCGTGCACTAAATAAACTCTGTGCAAATATGGGACCTCGGTAAAATCAAATAATTACTGCATTACTGTGTTAAATCAAATTGAAATCAAGAAATCATACAAGTTTAAAAACTTAGTAAAAACAGAGTGTGAACGGAGAGAACACCTCCAAATACAAATAGCAAATTATCTTCAAAATGCTTTCAAGCTATCTCAAATTACAATTTCGANACTAACAAAATGCCCCTTCGATCTTCTAAACGATTTAATCAATGGCAGTCATGTTGTCTTGTTGCCTTCAAAGGTTAAGGTGACCACCATTTAGGCAATGTAAGACAAAATTAGTGACCGATGCTTAAACCTCGAGTCTTGAAGGGTCAACCCATCGATTCATCGTTTGCACAGGGGCGATGAAATGATTACTTTCTGAAAGTTTACAACCAACCCTTAATGACATCAATAGTGTATTGGCGAGCAATCTAAGAATTGGGTATCAGATGGGATGTCTAATTGGAGGTGGATTTCTAGAACAGTACAGAGTCTCTCAGCGTAGACAATTGTCTCTAGACGCATTTGATTTTTATGATGCCTTGTCTAGAGGTGATGTGGGTGCTATCGTGGACGAACGTCCATACATGGAATCTCTTGTGGCNCCACTTTAGGCACTTTTTCACCCCTTAAGCTCCTAGATGATGAGAATTATGATGCCTTGTCTAGAGGTGATGTGGGTGCTATCGTGGACGAACGTCCATACATGGAATCTCTTGTGGCAAAACATTGCAATCACCTCGCTTTTGCTGGCCAAACGTTCACCATTCAAAACTGGGGATTTGTAAGTGATTACTATTGGGATCTATATTTTGATTTTCATGTCCCTCACATTCAAGGTAATAACTATTCATGATGCTTTTAATTTTATTTATGGATATTGATTACCTGTTTTGGGAAGGTGTTTGATCGCATGTATTATCAACTAGTAAGGGACATTTCTATCAGGATACTAGAGCTATTAGAAAACGGTGATCTGTTCAGATTGCAACAACCATGGTTACCTTACTATGACAGTGATTGCAGCAAATATATTGGTTAGACAGGAACCAACCAACTTCAGTTTCAACACTTCTGGGGTCTTTTCATCATAGTAGGTCTAGTATCAGCGATAGTGCTATTGTTTTACACGGTGCAAAGGAAATGGAATAGTTCTATAGTGGCCTCACCAATTCCTCCTCCCCCTGAATGCTTTGTCTGAAACCCCCCTCCAACTCCACCTCCCACTAAATGCTCATCTCTCCCAACTCCTCCTCGTGAAGATTCATCGGGACAACGCGCAGGCTTTATTCCTAGCGACGACTATGGTGGAAGCTTGAAACTGAATGAAGGGACTTCTCTCTCTTCTCATGCTCTCTCAACAAAATGCTTCAACAACCCTCAAGGGGTGTGCCCTCCTTACCCTAATCATCTCATCTTAATGAGGGGAAGGTAAAAGGTCATCTCATCCAATGGTTGAGATTAGACGAGATGAATGGTGGATATTAAATAACTTCAGTCACCCACTTTCTCTAAGTTTAAAAAGTCACTTTTTATTTACATCTCATAAATTAAATGACTAGGGTCCACTTTAGGCACTTTTTCACCCCTTAAGCTCCTAGATGATGAGAAACTCTTGCTTAGGTACTTTTTAATTATTTTAGCACTCTCTCTTACTGAGGAAAGTGTTACTCACCACTCCAAGCGTGTCCCTGAAGAATACAAACTTGCCTTTGCCCAAGAATTTGGTGAGTATGTCCGTAACTTGCTCATTTGTAGATATGTACGGTAGCTCAACTGCTCCTGTCTAAACATAATCCCAGATGAAGTGATATTGAATCTCAATATGCTTAGACCTGTCGTGAAAAACTGGATTCTCAGAGAGTTTAATACAACTCTAATTGTCAGAGTAAATCATAGTGGGTTTCAACTACACACCAAATAATCCCACCAACAACTTGTGAAGCCAAAGGGCCTCACAACTGGCCTGACTGACAGCCATATACTCAGCCTCTGTAGAACTCAAAGCCACTGACTTTTTCTTATGACTAAACCAAGAGACCATTGTTGAGCCCAATCCGAAGCAGCATCCAGAAGTACTCTTCCTGTCACTGACACATCCTGCCTAATTTGAATCTGTATAGCCCACCATTCAAACTCCATCCCCTCTCAGATAATCTAGACCATAATCCATTGTACCACAAAGATACCCAAGCACATGTTTTGCTGCCACCCAATGCACTCTCCTAGGTTGCACCATGCACTGACTAAGAGTGTTGATAGAAAAACAAATATCTGGTCTGGTATTGACCAAATACATCAATGAACCAATCAACTGACGATATAAAGTGGAATCAACCAATTGTGACTCAGAAGCATGAAGCTTCTTCCAATTAGTAATCATGGGTGTGGTCATGTGCCTACAATCCTCCATCTAGAATCTCCTCAGAATTTCACAAGCATACCTCCCTTGTTCCAGGAAGATGTGTCCAGGCTCCTGCCAAACCTCCAATCCAAAAATAGAATGCATTAGTCCAATATATGTCATTTTGAACTCTGAAGCAAGGCTCTCCTTGCATCTAGTAATGAGTCTCTCGACCCCTATAATGAAAAGATCATCAACATATAGCAAGAGTATGAGAGGATCCTCTCTAACAACAATGAAGTACAGGTTGGGCTCCGCCTCACTCTTCTCAAAGCCCAACTGTTGCAAGTAGGAATCAATCCTAGAATACCAAGCTCTGAGAGCTTGTTTCAACCCATACAATGCCTTTTTCAGTTTGCACACATGAGACTCTCTCCCATGCACCTCAAATCCCAATGGTTTCTTAATGTACACCTCCTCCTGGATGAGACCATTCATAAATGTGGTCTTCACATCCATCTGATGGATCTTCCAACCCATCTTTGTTGTAATAGAGATCACTACCCTAATTGAAGTATATCTAGCAACTGGAGCGAAGGTCTCATCATAGTCAACTCCCTCAACCTGTGAGAACCCTCGAGCCACAAAACAAGCTTTGTACTTCTCAATGACTCCATCTGTAGCATACTTAAGTTTGTAGAGCCACCTAGAAGTCACCACTAACTTCCACTCAGGTCTAGAAACCATCTCCCAAACATCATTCTTCATGATGGAACTATACTCTTCCATCATGGCATCTCTCCAAACCTGTATGTCGGTAGCCTCCTTAAAAGTGGAAGGCTCATACTCCTTGATGCTTCTCACCATTGCAATGTAGCTGCAAAAAATCTCAAGAGGTTTACTCTCCCTCAAAGCCTCCTAGGATTCCCCACTCAACCTTGTGCCTCCCTCAAAGTGTCATGAAGCCACTTGGGCTTCCTCCTCTCTGAAGTAGTGTCCCGTGGAGGGGACTCCCCCTGCTCAAACCCATCACCTAAAGACTGTGAACCTAAAGTAGAATCTATAGAAATTGATCATGAAACCTGTGGACCAGTAACCTGTGATCCTGACATATGTGGCCCTGTAACATATGGACCAGTCATCACCAATGTTGGTGGTCCTAAACTCTGTGTCACTGAAGTCTGTTGTGGATTCACCTGAATCTAAGGTGATGACTACTCACTACTCTCAATCCCTCGTGACTTCCTAAAGGCTCCATCCTCCTCAAATCTCACACCCCTTCACAAAATTGTCTTCCTCAAGGAAGTTATGTATATGTAGAAAGCCTTTGAAGTCTCTCTATACCCAACAAAGATACCCTTCTCTGCCATGGTTTCTAGCTTTGTCCTCTTCTCATAAGGGACATGTGAATATGTAAGGCACCCAAAAATCCTAAAGTGCCCAAAATCAGGCTTCTTTCGAGAGAAATCCTCCGTAGGAGTCTTATCCCCCAATGCTCTGTGTGGACTCTTGTTCAGCAGATAAACTGCAATATAACATACCTCATCCCAAATAAAACATGGCAACCCCTGATCATGCAACATAGCTCTCACAACCCCGACTATGGACTTTTTCTTCCTCTCAGCAACCCCATTCTACTATGGGTTGTAAGGAACAATAAACTCCCTCTTGATGCCCTCCCCTGCACAGAAGTCATTAAACTTCTTGGAGGTATACTCACCCCCATTGTTTGTCCTCAGTACTTTGATTTTCCTCCTAGTCTGGTTCTCCACAAGAGCTTTAAACTCTTGGAACCAATTGAAGACCTGTCATTTGGTCTTCATGAAGAAAATACAAGACTTCTGAGAGAAGTCATCAATGAATATGACATAATATAAACAACCACTCAAAGATACAGAAGACATAGGATCACATACGTCAGAATGAATCAGATGAAGTATACCTGATGCTTTGTTGTCACTATTTGGAAACACGGTCTTGGTGTACTTTCCCAAAGCACACCCCTTTCACAAATCCTAGTGCTTTGTACTGAACTATGGCACTCCAGTCACAATCTCCCTCAGTATCCTCAGAGCCCCATAATGAAAGTGGGCCATCCCCCTATGCCATAACTCACAAAGATTATTGTTGTTGGTAGTATGAAATAATGCACTAGCTGGCCAAAACATGAGATTGTACAGTTTCTCATGTCGAGTCCCAATCACTTTAGTCGAAGTGATACTAGACCCCTTTGGAAATAGGAACACATGTCCATCACATAACAACATCTCATAACCCCTCTCCTCAATAGTAGAAACTGAAATCAAGTTCTTCTTCAAGCCAAGAACATATAGGACATCTCTTAACAACATGGGAAGTACAAACTCCCTCTAAAATGATATTGTCCCACTACCAACTTCCTTGACCACCTGGTCATCTCCAAGCACTACCTCAAGATCACCAATATGTGTAAGATATGTCAAATGTTCACGAACACCTGTCATATGGCTGGAGGCACCACTGTCAATATACCACACACTGGAATGAGTGGCTCTAGTGGAAAGACATACCACTAAGGAAAACTCCTTATCTAACTTGGTGGAAAACTCCTCCACCTCTATTGAAGTTGATGTCTACTTCTTCTTCTTATTAGGACACTGTTTTGCATAGTGCCCAAACTTGTGACATGCAAAGCACTTGACTTTGCTCATGTCCTTCTTGCCTTCACTCT
>JASDQU010262580.1:3655-14833 GCA_032191745.1 Picea mariana
TGTAGTTGTATATCTGCATCAATACAAAGTTGCTGCACATATTTGTTGACATAATCCCCCCCATTATCAGTATGGAGTATCTTAATATTACACCTAGACTCATTCTTAGCAAGTTCTTTAAATTCTATAAGGCATTCAAATACTTTCGATTTTAATTTCAAAAAAAATACCTAAGTAAAGAGAGAGAAATCATCTATGAAGGTGAGTACATATCGAGCCTTACTAATTGAAGGCTGTGGGAATGGGCCCGTAATGTGACTTTGAATCATCCCAATAGGTGAAGAAGCTCTCTGTGCCTTCCCTTTGTCAAAATTTTGCTCTGGATGCTTGCCAAGAATGCATCCTTGACATACATCGCTTGTGAATTTAATAGATGGAAATCCTTCTACCATGTTTTCCTTGCTGAGTTGATGCAAGTACTTATAGTTTAGATGGCCAAATATTTCATGCCATAAACTTTTGATATCATTAGATTGTGACAGAAATACAATGATAATATATTTAGGAACAAAGTGGGAGAAGAAATACAATCGAGAACCATGATTTGCAATTCCATGTGCAAGCTGTGAGCCTGTGGAAATGTCGGTAATCACTGCAGAGTTCGGAGTGAACTCCACCTTCCTTCCAGAGTAGGAATGAGTGATCTGATATATCAAGAGAAGATTTGTGGACAGCGAGGGAACATGAAGCACATTTTTGAAGAAACCCCCTTCAATATCAACAATTCCTTCTTCGCACACCTTTGCGGGTGTGGCATCTCCCAAGTAAATTGGGGATCTGGTGCTTTCTTCGATGGAGGAAAATTCATATTTTGATGCAGACATATGGTTCAATGCACCTGAATCAAGGATCCAAGCTAATGGAGTGGATGTGACAGCCATTAAAGCATGACCATCTCACGCTCTCCCCTGTTTTGTTATCATCTTTCTTCTTTGCATTTTCGGGCACCGTGAGATTGTGCTGCTGCAATTGCTTAGCCATTATTCGATAGTCTTCCTCATGCAATTTTCTTCGAGATGAAAACCTTTGGAACAGTAGCTGCAAAGTGTTCTTTCCTTCTTATTCTTCTTACCCTTAGGCTCATAAGATTTCTCTGAAGATTGTGCGAATCTCTCCTTCTTCGATTTAGAAAATTTACCCGTTCCTTTTTTCTTGTCTTTTCCACTGCTCTTTGGAGCATCAGTAGCTGCAAGTGCTTGGTTCTTGGAATTCTTGATGGCACCCATTTGGACTAACTTAGCTTGATCTTGAGTCAATGCTGCAATGAAATCATTTAATGGAGGCATTTTCCATTTTTCCTGAGTCAATTTAGATGCTTGAAAAGACGACACAAATATGGAATATTCAAGGCCTAGTTTCGAGAGAATTGAAAGGATGAGTTGTTCTTCCTCTTTCGTGACTCCACATGCATTAATTTCAATGAGAAGGGATTTGAAATTGGTGAAGAATTCTTGCAGGTTGCTGAAATGAATTAGACTTAGGGATATGAGTTCATTCTCTAGTTGATGCACTCTCATTGCATCCTGCTTGCCAAATAGTCCTTCCAATGTGGTCCAGACCACATCGGGAGTAGTGGCTCCACTGACATGAAAGAGGAGATCTATGGAAATTGATAGGAATATCATTCCAATTGCTTCATCTAATTTATTGAAATTCTTTATCTTCTCCTTTGCAACAATCGGTTCTTTCTCTGTTCCCATTGTTACCCGGTAAAGCCCTTTGCTTCGGAGGAGTAGATAGATCTCTGTCTTCCATTCAAAGTAATTGAAAGGATTTAGAATGAGTTTTGTGGGCTGAGAGAGATTATACATTGCTTCTTTCTGCGCCTCCTTATGATCTATACTTGCAAATAAAACCGTGTACAATCCACTAGATTCAATCTAGCTCCGATACCATGTAGAATTCCTGTAGAAACCCCGATAGATCTAGAATTCTAGTTAAATTGAACAAAAACAATTTTTTGATATTCAAGATATGAGAGAAAGTTTTTGCTCCATAAATCAGAGAATTATATTAATAAAAAATGAATATACATGAGCAACCATCCTCAAAAATAAGAGAGGAGGTGAATATATAGAATTTCAAACATAGAAATTCTAGTCAAAAAAACTAAAAATAGCTAAAATGGGTGTCATAAGCTAAGGGAGACCACATAGTTCGACCTAGACCACTAAAGATACATGTCACACGTTCATTAATGTCCACAAGAGTTAAGTGATGTGCATTATCTCACTTAATCTCACTTAACTGACAAGAGAAGCAGTTCTAACTCACTTTACTGACCCGAAATAGTAGTTACTAATAATAGTAACGATAAAAATCATTAATTAAAGAATAAATCTCTCACTCAAAGAGGAGGTGTGCATTCCCCAATAATATATGAGTTTTTCATGGGGGAGTTGGAATAAATCAAGGATAAATCAAGAATAAATCAAGAAAAATCAAGAAAATCAAGAACCGGGAGTTGAGTCTTGATCTAAAATTAGCAGTTTTCCCTAAAATCTAGGGATGAGGCGCCCTTGTTCTCTATGTGGCCAAATTAGGTGACATAAAGTGTAAATGAATGTATTAACCAATATCTAGGAGTCTAATCTAGGTATAAACTAACGTAAGTTAGGATTATGCTCCAACAATAAGGTTGTGCGTGGATTTTCGAAACTTGAACAAAGTATCCCTCAAGGAAAACTAYCCGCTCCCTAAGATGGAATATATTCTGCAGAAGGTAGTTGGGTCCCAGAAGATGTCTATGCTTGATGACTTTTCAGGTTACAATAAGATCATGGTACACCCAGATGACCGGGAACAAACAACTTTCACGACACCATAGGGGATGTTCATGTATGCTAAGATTCCTTTCATCCTGATGAATGCTGGAGATACCTTCTAGAGGGCGATGGATATAGCATTTTCTGAGGAAAAGGACAAATTTATTGTGATCTATCTGGATGAAATCAGAGTATTTTTCGGCTCATATGAACAACAACTTGAGCATCTGAAGAGGGTCTTCCAAAAATGCAGGAGGTTCAACATATCGTTGAATCCAAAATAGTCACATTTTGGAATGCAAGAAGGGAAACTGTTGGGGAACATCATCTTGAAGGAGGGTATAAAGATAAATCCCAGCAGGGTGGAAGGAATCCTGAAAATAAACACTCTGCGTAGCAAGGAGGTGCAATCCTTCCTAGGAAAGGTGAATTTCTTGAGAATATTCATCCTGAATATGGTAGAGATTATAAAACATATCACCAACATGCTTAGAAAGGGGAATGAGATCAAATGGAACCCTGAAGCTAGGAAATCATTTGAAGATATCAAGGTAACACTGACCAAAGATGTCGTATTGTCCAACCCAGACTTCACGAAGGACTTCATATTTTTCTTGTTTTCCCCGGAGCATACCATTACTGGCGTATTGCTACAAAAATATGATCAAAATTTCAAAAAGCCTATAATGTACTTTAGTAGGACGCTGAGGGATTACCCACTGAGGTATGACATTATGGAGAAACAAGCATACTCCTTAGTGAAGGCCCTAAAGTAGTTCATAACTTACATACTACATTCCCACATTATCTCTTACGTGCCCAACAACTCAGTCAAAGACATCCTGACTCAGCCTGACCCTGAGGGAAGAAGAGGTAAGTGGATCACAGTCATGTTGGAATACAACCTCGAAATCAAGCCCACAAAGCTTATTAAGGGTAAGGGCCTCACAAAACTGATGGTGTAGTCGAACTACGACTTTCTGGGAATCAACTTCATTGCTGATCTATCAGAGAATCCTTAGGAAGAAACAACTGCGCAGGTGTCTCAGAAGTTCATCGATTCACCTTGGTATTCAGAGATCATTTATGTGTTGAAGAATCTGTAATCTCCTCTAGGTTTAAGTAAGACCAAGGCTAGATTATTAAAGCTGAAGGCTACTAAGTTTTGCATCTTGGATAACTCCTTGTATTGGAAATATCCGAGAGGGATATTGCTGAGTTGCTTGCTATAAGATGACGCGGGACAAGCTATCAGAGAATTCCACAAAGGCGATTGTGGAGGAAATCACTAATGGAAAACCACTGTGCATAAAATTCTAATAGTAGGTTACTATTGGTCCAACATCTTCGTAGACATATACAAAGAAGTTTCCAGTTTCCATGAGTATCAGATTTTTGATGGAAGGAGAAAGATGCAACCCCTGCCACTGAAAATGATGTTGGTCGAAGCACCGTTCATGCAATGGGGCCTGGAATTTATAGGAGAGATCCAACCTCCATCCCTGACGCAACACAAATGGATACTTACGACCACAGATTACTAGACAAAATGGATCGAAGCAATTCCAACGAAGCAGGATACCGACACGATCATCATTTAGTTTCTGGAGACCAACATCCTGTCTAGGTTTGGGTGCCCTATCAATATCATCACGGATAACACAACCACATTTAAATCCAAGAAAATGGAGGATTTTTGCAAGTATTACAATATAACCCTGGGACATTCTACAACATATTACCCACAGGGTAATGTGTTAGAAAAATCATCAAATAAGAGCTTAACCGGGATCATTAAAAGTATCCTACATGACAACAAGAAGGCCTGGCATAAGAAACTCATTTACGGGTTGTGGGAGAACAGAGTCACTACCAAAAAGTCCATCTCCATGTCACCATTACAAATCTTATATGGAGCAGACACGATTTTCCCTACCTCACTGGTATTTCCTGTCAGGAAGTTGCTGCAAGAGCAAGAGGCCGAGCCAGACGACACGTAGAGAAGAATAAATCAGTTGATTCATGTGCAACAGATGAGGGAGTAGGTCTACAATCGATCACAACTTCACCAAGACAGGATGAAGAAAACTTTCCACAAGCACTCTAAACAGAAGGAATTTTAGGTGGAGGATCTGGTGCTAAAGTGGGATGCGAGGAATGAAGATAAGGGAAAGCACAAAAAAATTGATCATCTTTGGATGGCTCCTTTCAGAATCTATGCATATCATGGGAACGACACATATCTTATAGAAGATATTGATGGAGAGTCCACTAGTTGGGGGCCTATAAATGATAGGTTCCTCAAACACTATCTAGTGCAGTAAGGTCAGCTTAGTTTTTCATGTCATTGTAAATAGTCATTTCATTTTTGTTTTCAAAGAAGGCGTTTCGAGTTAGTGTATTAGCAGAAAATTGAAGCCCAAAGTGAAGGCCCTAAGTTTATGTTGAGTCTGGTCGAAACTATGTCAAGAAGGTATAGGTTTTTTTTTTCTTTCCCATTGTTTCATAGTCTGGAAGTCGAATAAGGCCCAATGGTCAGGCACTTGGTTTGCTATTCTTTACCACCTCACTGGGAGGATAACATCCCCATTGGAGCCAACTGTTAGTGTCGTCATTTTTTTAGTTAGAATCATTCTTAGTCGAGTCAGAGTCTGTGCATCAAAGCATGTGAGGTCAGGTACCAAACAACGAATGGGTGGAAGTCAGTAAGTGGCCAGTTGGCTCTTGGAGTCAGGAAGGGATGTTAGAACCAAAGCATGTGTAAGGGGTAAAGGTATTTTCCCAAAGAGTTGGGCCTTGTCAGAAGAGAAGGTTTGATGTGCCAAAGGTTGAGGCAAGTTGTTAAATAGAAGTCGCGTCGGCAGACGAAGTGACCATCATCAACCCGTTATGAAGTTAGAAAGAATGAAAAATCACAACGCTCGTATCACATATGCTCTGCATCTCTTATTAGTTGTACTTTACATGCCCCAAAGTGTACCTATCACACAGATCTGCTGCAAAAATATTCGGCTTGATTCGAAACCTCCAGTCACCATGGATTCAGTGTCCCCTGGCACGATTCCATCTCTCGCCTGCCCTATTATAAATTCTGATCGCTCTGAATGCATTCTGTTCAAGAGCCAAATTTATGCTCTGTCGGTAATTCTTCCCACAAGACTTGAGTTTCTCGTGGTTGGAAAGTCGATTTCCTTCAATTGCATCACAAAACCAGGTCAATCAAGATTTATGCCTTGGGTCTGTGATAAATCCACCGTGCATAGAACAAATACACATTGCACCATGGAAACATCCCAGAACATAAGGAAAGGCGTGAAGCAGCAAAAATGTGGGGGCCGAACCTCAAAAATTAACATTGGTAAATGAAGATCCAGATCTCAAAGCATATTTTGAACAGGTCAGATGCATGGTATTTTGTAGGAAAATCCAAGGATTCAACGTGGAACTGATGAAGCAGCTTGCAGTTAGATTCAATGGATTCCACGCAGTAATCACATGAATCACTTTCTAGGTAACAGAGGAAACTCTGTTAGTCGTAACAAAGATCCCTCCACTCGAAGAAAGGTGGTCTAAAGGCATTCCTTTGGATGCATAGTGCTACAAGGAGTTCATTAAACTAGACTATTTAATTGGGAAAGTCGAAGCGGGTGTTCCAAGCAGATATTTGTAGGAGCCTTTTCGGAAGATCCTGAGAGAGATTAGGAATTTTTTCACCTGTGAGGGAAGGTTTTCCGGAATACACTCATGCCACATCATATTGTAGATTCATTTCACAGGAAGGAGGCTGTTAAATATGCCTTCCTTCTTGCACCAAAGCCTCCGAGAAATGGCAGACATCATCTGGGCTGAAGCAAACCAGACAAAGAAGAAACTATATCATGTCTCGCTGATTAAATTACTGATAGTTGAGGATTTGAGGTGATTGGTAAGAAACTGGGATTCGTTTCTACTCACAATAGACATCCCCAGGGACCCTAGAGGAGATTCCCCTCTACCTGCGGAAAAGGTAACATCTCACCGCGTGGAGGCGAAAATAGGACAGGCTGTGGAGGAAGGAAAATCATTAGAATCTCTATCCCCCAAACAACCGATACCTTAGAGAAGGGGTAGGCCAAGGAAGAACAAGGAAGCTAGGGAGGCCCAAGCCCCGAGCGAGCCGCTTGCAAAATCGACCACTAAAGAGTTACTCATGTGTGCCATTCGACTGGAACCTATTGAAGGCCCAAGTCGAGAAGCCTGCGATAGAAGAAGAAGGACAGACACTGAAGGTACATATATTCATGAACCATCGCAGAAGCTAAAGCAAGCACAACTCACTATCGCTGAGCTATACCAGGAGAACAGGGAGGTGAGACAACATTTAGCAGTGAACACCCTCGAAGCATCAACATCAAAATGCCACGAGGGAAACATGGCTTTGCTCAAGAGGTAGATTAGGGAAGCGTAAGATACTATCATAAAGTTGCGCGAAGCATAGAGGATGTCAGAAGAAATAAATGAAAAGCACTTCAAGGAATGTGGATCGGCCATGGAGAATGTCCACGCGGATCTAGCCAGCGTGCAAAAGAAGCAGAAAGGGAATGCGGTTATGCAAAGGAAAGTAATGAATATGAAAAAATGCGACTGGTCTCTCAGGAGAACACTCTGGGTATCAAAACTGCAGACGCGACCAGAAGCATGATTAACCGAATCCATTTTTGTTTTCTCAGACATGGCGCATATTTATGTCTCCCCGCGTCCTCTTTCCTACTGGGAAGTAGGCTCTCTAATAGATACCCATGCGGAAAACATACGACGTGCAACGATGGAATCCCATCTATTGCAAAGGATAGGTGTACATTGGAAATGTGATAGTCTGAAGAGAGGCGTTGTTCCCTAACTAGGGTGATCATTTTGGAAACACCTGCGACATTCTGCAGTCACCTGCCACATGCACGCACCAACAAACAATTGCATCACATAAATAAATACTGTTACAATGGGTGGTAGGAGTCTGACAGAGCACTTGATCGTCTAGATACCCTATCAAAGGAAAAACATCGACACATCACCCTCTAATGACAAGATCTTGCAGGTGACCGAACCATCGTGGAAAAGACGAGCGACTATGGTGCAACTAAGTGCAGTCAGTTCCTATTTTTAGTAAAGTTCCATAYGAAGAGTCATCTAGCAGAGAATAGTCAGAACCTAATTTCTAGGTATAGTACTTAGASCGCAGGGTAGCCCAGGTGGCACACCCTTGCCTATATATTTCGTCTTTTCAATGTAAGCCAGGTTGGTTGGAAAAACATTGTAGACAGTGACTATTGAATGTATATTTGAACTCGATTGAAACTTAATGMAAAGGTCCTGAAGCTTTGACGAAAAKATTATAATTGTAGCAGTTTGATGTATTGTACTSTCTCTTTGCGTACATGCTTTCCTGTGTTCTTTATATTCATATCTATATTCTGTCTAAATCAGATTGTGATTTCGAATCTAGAATTCACCACGCGGTGCTCTAGATTCATGCCATTTAGACGACTTTGTTTCTTCTAAGTGAACTCTAAATTCATCTCCAGCGGTGSTCYAAGTTGYTTCATGTGTTTTTCTCTTGCCACACACAACGATTTTCAAACTGAAAACTTTTGATTACTTAGCCTTTATCCTCTCAAGTTCAGCCACTAAGTCATTTGTTTATATCATTTTCTTAAATTGACTCCATAGCCCAAGGTCTTACTTTCTTTCGCCAATAGAACCAAAAATATCATATAAAGGTGTTAAATATAGCTGACAGTTTAAGCCATACCCTGTATAGAGACGAAGTCTCAGAGAGAGCCTTCTCCAGGTCGGAAAGGCTAGTTTCCGGCCTCAAAGTTGGTTTGTAGGTTTCCTATATCATTCGTTTTCTCAGCCGAACAAAGTTTACAGCTAACACCATTTCTGGTGATTGCCCTCACACTTGTTAACGTTATTCATTAATTACCAGTAATCAAGTGGTTTCTACCATGTTCGACTTCAACATATGTATTCACATGGTTAGATTCGTACTATAAAGTGGTGGAGATGAAGACCCTAAATATTTTCTGACATAGTCAAGTTGCGTTGGAGTATATTCATATTTTACTTTTGCATAGATCCATAGTGTATGTCTCGTGGCTATGTTCAAATTTGAGTCTTTAACACATAGATCCACAGTGTATTTTTGGTGGCTATGTTCATATTTGAGTCATAATGGCATGGATCCATAGTGTATGTTTGGTGGCCATGACCTGTCTTACTTGACATCGATCTTTGCATGTCAGAATTTATTCTTTGAGTCATTTGTATTGTGAGTATGGGAATGCCTACTTCAACGATGAATATATTATTGTACTGTATTTCCTTGTTTGTTGGCAGGTTTCCGACCGACATGTTCCTTGTTCCCTACACACACTCAACAAAGTATTTCAACTATCACTCTGTTCTAACTTCATACTTTGGGGGGCTTACTGTTACAAATTATTTTCGTCACCCCTATGATCGTTAATGATGTAAGCCTATTTTTTGTCTGTAGAAGGATCAATGGCCTGAATCCATGAAGAGAATAAAGACAATTTTTCCCAGAAAGATGAAATGAGTTTTTCTCTTGTAAAAACCTTATGAAGAGAGATCGTCACACCTTGTCTAGTGTCAAGGGAGCGACGATCTAGGATCGTCGCAGGCTGCACCAAATTGTCCCTATCTAGTATTAAGGGTGTGACGATTTTCTGTACGAGGGAAAAAAAGAAGCTTATTGATGCTTCTAGAAGAGAAGCTTCGAGGGTGAGTTGGCCTCCGATCATTTTGGACCTGTTGACCCTTGGTTAGGTATTAAAGAAGAAAGTTAATAGTAGGAAAGAGAAAATATGAAGTATGAATTGTGTAGAAGACATATAAACTGAGGAAGGGTTGAAGTGGTTAAAGAAGCAGAAAAGAAGGAATGACGTAAGGAAAAGAAAGCCGTTGAAAGAGAAGATCAAGGAATATAAAGCATCCAGGAATATGAATCATAGAAAAATCAACAAGTGGAAGAAGAAACCAATGGATACTTTGGAGCACCTTGAGGAAAAGAAGGAAGGATAGGCTGGCTGTTGGAAGATTGATTGTTGTCATTGATGTCAACCCTAGTCATGGGTTTTGGACCGCAAGATTGATAAAGGTATTTGGACATGAAGGAAAATGCACATGCATATACAACACCCATGAATGGATAGTATACATCATGCTGTTTCCAGTGGTATTTGGCACATCACATGGATCCTCATGGTTGAGGAGAAATGAATTTTTGAAGATGACAAAGTGAATTGAAAAAGGAAGTACATGTAGGCCCTGAAAATAATTATGAAATAAGAAAGTGTCAGGTCAGCCCTAATGTTAAAAGGAAGTGACATAAATGGTATAAATAAATAACATTATACATTTATTTGATACAAGTCAAATTTTAGAGGGAAGAAATAAAAGAAGGCCGGATTTCAAGGGAGGATGAAGTCTTTTGGTGATGTGTTCTAAGGTATGTTATTTTCAGGTCATCTTACCATTTTTGCTATAACTTTTTTTCTAGAATGATTCAGATGGTGAAATCTCTATGGTATTGATAAGACATATCAAGGCACCTCTGGTAAAAATTTCATCTCTTTATTCGCTATAATTATGGAGATACACTCTGTGGAATATAGGGTTTGTGACCAGTCCTGAAACTAGTCAATAAACATGTGTTCTGGGTAAAACAATCATAACTTTTTCATACAGACTCCAAATGCAATGGGACCACTTCCATTGGAAAGAGTACAGACTGTAGTTTCTTGTGTGTGAGTTTAAGAATCAGATGTTAAATATTGAGTGCGGGGCATGCTGTACAAGTTGGGTCTTATGAACATACCAAAATTGAATAAAGTCTACCATTCTTTCTATAACCTCTTTTTGGGGAGGATTCAAGGAGTGAAAATTAGAGGAGTTTCAGAGAATATATTGAGTAAAATTATATACAGGATCAGAGTAATCCATGAATTGAATAATTGCAGAAATTGAAGAAGTCTCAGAAAGCATTATTAGGTTCTATGTGATGATTTAATGTAAAGTTTTATTATCTATCATATATTCTTGGGTGGAAGGAAGGGGCAAGGATAGAGAGTTCAAATATCTCTTGATATTGGAGGATTGTATCTTCCTCTTGGAGGTTTATCCCTCCCTTTACATTTGGAAGCTGTAGCTACCTTTGGAAGTCATTACTTCCCTTGAACAAAAACTATTGATTATTTCTCATATATTGTGCATGGTGTATTGTGGTGTATTGGTGTAACTCTTATACTATTGTTCATTGCTCATTGGATTTAATTGAATGGTTTAAGTATAAGTTGAAAAATATTTTTAAATTGTACTTGATACTGATTCTCCCCCTTCTCAGTATCAACAA
>JASDQU010262581.1:0-15549 GCA_032191745.1 Picea mariana
TAAGGAGGATAGACCGTACCCTTAGCCATACTACCCGACTACCCAGGTACTAGAGAGTATCTTCCCTAGTGTTTTTATCAGTGACACTATATCAGTCAATTGGCTAATTTGTTTATCTAAAGAGGGATTCAGGTAATCTAGGGCGATCCATACACAGGTGTTGTCTGATGCGCTAGAACTTGAAGGGGTACCAACAGGGGTTACAAGGGTGGCCAACAAATGTGCGCTTAAGTACCACTTGTATTTCCTACGTGTATGAATCCCTCAACCATGGGTTTATGTACATAATGACATATCTCTGTGGCTTAAATATGTTGGAATATGTCTCTACCCTAAAAAGAAATTACCCCACACTTTCTATCGAGGAAAGTACTCTGATACAACTTGTAATATACCAGATATAAAATTTATGCAGAACTAAAATAAAATGCTAGTAATGGCAGAATAACAAAAATATAACCAGAACATTCACCACAATAACACTGAAATGATATAAGAATAACAACAGAAATAACACTTTGAATCTAAAAGCAATGTTCATGGACCTCTTCGAGGGGGCAACCTCTAGCTGAGAAGATCTCTATTACAATAATATCCAAGATAGGGTTCTCATACCCTCGACTCCTATTTATACTAAAAAGAAGCATCTAGAGGAAGATCCTTCTAGAAGCAGAAGCTTCTATTAGGTCTTCTTACATCCATCTTATTCTATTTTATTGAAAGGCCTTATTAATATTGACCTTTATTACATCCGAATATATTGTTCTACCTATGTGCGGGTTAGGACCCTAACAAAGTGATTGTAAGAAGCTTGTGTGCAGACTGTGTAAGAAGGCTTGTGCTGTGACCTAACTCAGGGAGGGAGGATCTGGCGAGGTGCATGCAGATCTCCTATCCTATGAGGAGTAGGATTTTTGGGCTCTGGGCTTGTAGAATATTTACATAAAATAATAAAACTGAGAAGAGTTGGTGGACGTAGCCCCACACTGGGGTGAGACATGTATATCTTGTGTTATGGTTGCTTTGTGCTTTATGGTTGTTATATTGTTTAAGCTTAGTACAATAAAAAAAAATTAGATGAATATTGTATGATAGATTAAGTGCTTAGTGAAGTGAATGAATTCTAGATCTGATCTCTGTCCATATGCTAAGTGCTTAGATGTGTTATATCTGGTTGAATATTGTGTTGTTCTATAATTAGGGTTTGGATCTGTGATGTGAATAAGGGTTAAATACTGATGAATTCCAATTTCTAAGTGCTTTGTTAGAGTGGTGTAATCACAGGTCTGTGTCCCAGCTAGGTTGTAGACATTTGAGTCCTACAACCACCCCTGCCTCTACCTCAGGTGAGACTTCATATGCTTCACAGGAGTTGCCGAAACGGATGGTAGTTAGAATTTTGTTGTTGTGTTATTGAAGTGTTGAAACCTAGGTTTGCCCCTATGCCAACATGCGGTTGGGTTGTTATTGGTAGGTTCGGGGGTCCCTGACTACCCCCTACCGTGCTTGAGGATGCCGACGCTTGAGCCATTTCCTTCCCTAATGGAAAAAGGTTCGTCATCACAATAGGCTATTTATGCACCAATAGGTTCTAAGATTTCACAAGCCAAGGGCACAAATGAGTCAGGTGGTCTTCTGTGCAAATATTACACTGATAGTTTGACTTCTTCTTCTTCGTTTTTCCCCCGCCAACATTATTGGTAGCCTTTTTATCCCCTTTACCCTTTTTTTTCCATTGTTTCTTCTTTCCCTCAAGCTGCTGGTTGGCCTTAGGGTTCTTTGACTTCACACTGTGTATGCCTAATGTTTGGGTAGGGGGAACAAATGAAATCAGATTTTAGTTGGCCATAGTCTATTTTATCAACAATTGTTGCAACTGATTCGACAATGGGTCCGTGGAATTGTTTTTTGTTTAGCCCACAATACCATCAGCATGGGGTCCATACTTTTTCTTGGCCTATAGAGAATAAAATGCAGTACATCTGGAAAAATATTTTAGAGAATTCCAGACCGAGAGTATATCATTTCAAGTTGCTACGCTCTCATAATCGCCTCCTCTTCTGAAAACACTCTGGAAGTCGCTATGTCTTTGGATATGCAGGGAACCAAATACTTCAAGAACCACTTAAGCAATAAATAAGGAGGGATATGGAACTTAAATCAGCTCTTTCAACACTGCCATTCTCAGATATGATCAGATATGTGGTCGGCCTTGGTTTGATTGAAGTTGGCCATCAATTCGATGCTAGAATCGTATCTCACAGGTAACTGGAAATGGTTCAAGAAGACCATTGCCAAGTCGTTGAAGTAAGAGTACCTCGAGCAGTCGAGCTCAATCTACCATTTCACAACACCCACTATAAGAGTGCATTGAAAAAGGAACAACTGGATGGAGTTGTCCCTCAATGAGTTTGACGAGCACCATAAATGAAAATTCGTCACATGATCACATGGATCCTCGCTAGGCTTGCCTTCAAATTTCATAATATCTGAGGGACACTTAGTCGACATGGGGGGGCATCGTGGATCATGACAAATTGGGTCATTCAGTAATATCAACAAGTCTAGAAGATGTACCGTTTCCAGAAATGGTAGTTTTGGTTGTGAACTATTTACATGCAAAGAGGGTCCTGGAGTTTGATTGGCACTAGGTTTCCAGGAAAAGATGGATTGCTGGCCAAGTTTCTGGTAAAAAACATGGCCTTGACCAACATACAAAAACTGCATCTATTGGGGTATCATTGGCTGACTCCCATAGTTGGACGACATAGCTTGTGTGGGGATTTCTCCCTACATTATGTTCCAAGGATTTTGGAAGAGGATTCCCCCAGCCGATCTGACATGCATTGGTACGGAGCCTTGCCCGAGGTTCGATTGAGAATGGAAAGGGTTTCCTTTGATCTACATCCCTTGTGATGGAAATGATCCCTGCCAAGGATTCCAAAGACCTTGTGTGGAGAAAACTCCAATTGTCTCTCCTTGTGAAGGAATAGTACCCTACACCAGGTTATGTAGCCCAAAAATGGGGTTTCCCCCAGCTGAAGAAAAATCATTGTTTCCAAATGTTCCAAACAAAGGGAATGACATAGATCCCATCAACGTTGTATAAGATGAAGGTCCTAAAATACCTCCACCAAACAAGCTATAATTAGCATTTGGCTCGATTGGTTGCTGAAAAGAATCACAAAGTGAAGGGGACAAAGGAGGTATATGACCCCCACCATAAGGGATAACATTAAATGGGATTGAAGCACCCCCAGTTGACCCTTACATGAGAGAATTTGATCTCCCTGCCCCCATGACCATGGTCTATAAGATAGAGTAGGTAAGAACCGAGTTTGAATCAAATCTAGGAATCCCATATGAGAAGGGAGGGCCCGTCGCACTTTGAGTAAATAGAGTGGTGGTCGATGCCAATAATGGTATCAAACCACTACTCGAAGTAGAGGGAGTCGAGACCACTGTGGTCTGGACTGGATAAGGTGGGAGAGGAGGTAGGGTGCCCCCTGCGGTAGTAGTCGTAACGGGAGTATGAGGACTCACAGATGAAGTAGCAACATTCGCTTCCATTTCCACTTGTAAGACTAGATGGTGCTCAAAAGGTGTCACCTCAGGAGGGACAAATTCAATCAAGATCGACATCGACGAGTTAGTAATTAGAGGGTTGGATGCCCTGAGATATTTAGCCTCAAGGTCAGAAATGGTAGGTTCCTCCAGAGTCGAATAGTCTACTTGCGGTATAGGCTCGGGCACAGTTTCCTGCAACATGGTTTCTTAGAATGAACCTTCTTGGTCAAGTCTTCACCATAACAGTGGCAGAGGTGGCTCCAATGTAACCAAAGACAGGCCCTAAAGCCTTCACAACCATTGGAGTTGTTGGTCCTCCACACAGTAAGTATTAACTAGTGTTTGAACACCAAGAACACACTAAATTTTTTTCTAAAGACAAATCAAGCAGTCGATTATCTAGTAGGAAGGATAGTTACATCAATCAACACTAGAGAAACTAATCATTGTAAGTGCAACTTGAACATGGAAGCACCCTCTGGGTATACTCTACGAAGCACGATCTGATGTCTTACCCAGGTACCACAGTATACCCCTGCTGTCATCCATGTAAGTCCCTAGAAAATGGGAAACTAGGTTGCCAGCTCACAGTCAGTCACTAGGCGGGTATAGTCGACAGTTGGGTATATCGTAATGAGAAGGCTAACAAGTCTAAAGCCTATCAAGGGTATCCAAATAAAATGTTCTGAAAGACAACAGAGGATCTCAAACGAATTCAAGGTCCATGAAGATTCATAGGTAAATGTAGTCGGTATAAATATTGAGACATACCCTCAATATATGTTCCCCATTACGTTCAGTCTAACTTTGGAGGGGTTATCTCCATTGCATTTCCTCACACGACCTCCTAGTTATCCTCTATGTTAGAGGGGGTTCCTTTATAATTTTATGACATTGGGGTTAAGCACTCCATAACTCGGGCTCCAAGATTTTCGTCTCCAAACCTAATTCAAGGCCCTAAAACCGTAAACTAGTTTGTGAACCCTACAAACAAAAAAGTCTATTGTATTTTATATTTAGCGTTCCTTTTAAAGGATTGATTTACTCACAAGGTAAGGTAGTGAAACTAATGGTGTTATAAAGCGATGAAAATGAGGAGAAAATTAAATCACTTGAAAGAAAAATTACTTTGAATTTAAATGCAAAGCTTTGTAACTAACTCTTTGTAAACTCAACTTTTATTAACTAACATTTCAAGATCTTTGTAAAGAAAACCTAAAAATTTCTTTCACTTGACTACAAGATACTTAAGTTTCAAGAAATCAAGAAGAAATTTAAAGAAAGACTCTTTTACCTTTTTTCAAATAACCAACTCTAACTACTTTACTAAACTGAAATGAAAATCTTTTTTTTTGAAATGCTTTGAAGAGAAAAATTGAAGTAAATTTTTTTATTTTTTCAAAGCAAGTAAAAAGGATAAAAAGACTAAAACAAGACTAGAAAAGACCTTTAGACTACTATGGATCATAGAAATTAAATCAAGAAACCAAGAAGGAAGATCTACAACTCAACATCTTGCTTAAAACCTATTTAGGGTAAACACAAGAAGACTAAGTAAACAAGTAAACTAGAACCTATACCCAGGCTATGGCCACAAACAGAGACTCTGGACTGATCCAAAAAATCCCTAAGAAGTGTGAACTTCAATCAATAAAGAGGCAAAATCCCTCTTTTAAAAAAAAAATCATGAAACAGAGATGCAGGCTATTGCATCAACAACCTGCGTATGTACGTGGGATGTTTACTAAGTAGAGCATGTATGTATGTGGGCTAACCCAAGACAAGGCACATACACTTCTGTATCTCTTCAAAAAATGAAAAGACCAGGCAGTATTACATGGAATGGACAGCTTGTATGCACCCTGGAGGTGACCAGAATACCTTGAAAAACTCAAAAAACTTGAAAGAAACTTGAAAGGAAAACAAACCAATCAAACAATCAAAAATCCCCTAAAAAACCTAGAGGCACTCCCCAATATGGTTGCCAGTTCTTCTAGTGGGAACCCCCCCCCTTTAAATACAATAGGGTTTAATATGTAGAAAGAGAGAATAACCATCTAAAAGTTAATCTATTTTACACTACCTCCAAACATAACAAAACTAATATAAAGAAAGAAAATAAGATAAGAGATCAGGTAACTATACCTTTGATCCCACATCTGGTGATGATCTCCTCAAGATTGGAAGTTCCACTAACTAGATGTCTCCTCCCAAGGCTGATCTGCATCCAAGTATAGGCAAACAAGAACTAAAATCATGATATTTTATTCATGAGTTAGGGTTAGATATTAAATGCTAAGTATAAAACAATGAAAATACTGAAAGCATCATCATTTGGGATAGGAAAATGTGATTCTTTTATTCATCATACAAAGATTACAATTTACAATCTGTGTTGGCCACCATTCCACGAACTTGGTCCGGGCTCCTCTTTACCATGCTCCATGCGCACCTTGAATGGAATTCTTCTCTCAACCTTTTGATCACCTCTATGGAAGGGAATGGGTTGAATGGAGGAAGAAGGGGATGATGAGGGAATGCTAAGGCAATATCTCACAAAAGGAAACAATATCTTGGGCAAGGAGGGGAAGTGAAATTAGGTAGAGTTTCATTATTCTTATGGTTTTATGTGAAATGAGACCCCAACACCTCCTTTTATATGAAAAAAGGATGGTTATTCGTCTGGGTGACAGGTTATAGCAAGTGGATTAGTTTGGAAACTTCCAATAGCTCGTGAATTTCAACGAATTCCTTGCACCGTTTTAATTTTTGTAATTTTTTCAAGTATACGCAGGTTGTAATGGTGCAACAAGCATATGTATGTGAGATGTAGTGGTGCAAAAAGAATATGTACATGGGATATAATGGTGAAAGGCACATACAAATTCTAAAAAATGGTTTCTTAAGAAGAGCTTCTCAACAGTTCTTTGGAAAAAAATGCAAGAGGGGCAATGCCATGTATGCATGAGTAGGGCATTTTAGGGCTATAACATGCCTCCTCTTATTTTCCCTCCAAACCACTAAAATAAACTATATATCGATAGATATGAGGATGGTAAGAAGCTATGATGAGTCTCTTCAGTCGTTGAGAGTGATTTAACCCTCTGAATCACTAGCTCTACTATTTACAGTGTACCCTCCTTCAGGAAATTCATCCAATGACCATGATAAATAAATATGTAGGAGAAAACAACTAGTAATAGTTGATAAAGGGAACTTTAGTCTTGGAAAACCCTTCAGGAAATAATTTCTCCCCATATCTCCTTTCTTCTACTCAAATCAAATTTATCTTCTTCCAACAATGCACCCCACCTGCAGAAATCCTCTTGATATACACCCTGCCTCTTTCTTCCACTGTAGAAACCAACCTGTAGATGAATAAAATGGTGAGGGATGAATCTTTTAGCTTCTTGGCCAAGCTTGGACCATGAACATAGGGATATTTCACCTCCTTGCTAGTCTCTAGGGTTTGTTTACTCAAAACCCTCAAAACGTAAGCTGCATAGCTCGAGAAGTAATAAGAGAAAATGACATGAATCCTTGAGTGTGGCGCCCTCCTATTTATTTTATACCTCCATCCTCTAATTTTCAGTTGAGTTACTTTATTTTCTTTTCTAAAGTTATTACTCTATTTTCTCCTTAATTCAAACAACCCTTTTTTTTCTTTTTAAAAGTCACTTTAATAATATAACATTAAGGTCCTCAATGACATTTTAGTGACTCCTAACCCCTTTTACCCATGGGACTATAGTCTATAGGGGTGACTAGGCTACTAAGTCCTTTAATGTTCTTTTCAAGGAGAGGGGAAAATTACATTCATCAGCTCACATGTCTTGGGATGTCTAGTCTTCCACCGTCTCACATCTTCAAAATGCTATCATTTCTTTGGGAAGCATGACTAGACTCAACTAGGGAAAAATAGTTACTAGAACGAAAAAAATTATTTCCTATTCATTTAGAATATATAAGCTAAACACTTGCTATAGAAATTTTGGCAACAACCTTCGAGGCTATAGAACTTGTTTTGTCTTCTAGGGAAGGGTGCAAATATTCAAGGGCAGATTCTTCCCTGCATTAGAAGGAAGACAAAAAATAGGTGTGTAAATATGAACTTCTTTCCAATCTTTTAGACAGTAGCTCACTTACCATTCATCCATCGACAAAATTTATTTTGAATTCATAAGTCGTTGTCAGAGAAGTCATGACATTCCTAGATAATGTGGAAAATGTGACTTATAGTGATATGAATCAGGCCTAACAATGTCTATGGATTCCATTATCTATATTCCTTTTTGTTATCTTATGTTCGTTTCATCTTATTAAACACTCATGTTGATTATTGGTTATAGGTTTTTTCTACATACTGAATTTGACACTCACTGGTATCAACATGTGGGTGACTACTGTGAACGAAGATCCACTACATATCCTTGTGCCAAGAGAAAACTTTATTATGGCTGTGGTCCGTTAGGATTAACTTGGTGCATTTCTCTTAAACTCCATGTAATTTAATCTTTGCATGCAAGTTCACTTTTCTGAAATCCAAGTCGAGCTTTCATGATTGGTGTTATTAATTTTTTCAAGTTTTATGTAGGAAATAAAACTACAAAGTTGCTAGAAAATATCTTAAATTGGACTTACTTAGGAAACTAGACATACTATTTAAAAAATCACAATATATTTTGAAGAAACAATATGGTCACATTGGATGATCAATTATAATTTCCACAACGACATTGTTTCTAGACAAGGCTTTGGAGTATCTCTAAAAGGTCTTAAAATCCAGGCATGCAATAACTCTTCCCATATCAAGTCTATTGTGGATAACTATGAGCAATATTGTAATTTTTTTCATGTAGAAAATGGGTTGAACTTGGGAAGCTGTAATTCATAATTAGCAACCCCAATGTTTTCCCATTGGAAAAATATCCCTCTAGGAGGAAGCAAAAATCCAAAGAACCTAAATCCTAAAAGAAATTCCAAAAACCTAATTCCTATATTATTAGGAAGCATTGTGGTAACAACTCCAATATCTTTCTTGTGAACTATAATTACTCTTAGAATCAAAGTTTCCCGATTCACTTACTTATCATAGGAATGCTAATCAAAATTGATGGTGATTATGGTATAGAAACACCTGATGTTGGAAAACTATTAATAGTTGGAGGTTGTGCCACATGCATGCATGGTTTATGCATACCTTAAGGATGAGTAAATAATCTAAGAACCACTTTAGTGTGATAAATTGAACAAAATTAAATATTTATACAATTTAATTTGAATAAGTTCTTTGGATTTTCCCTTTTAGGATGCAGCCTATGAGATTTCAATGATGGGAAAAGTTTACATACAATCTTTCAAATTTACTGACTGAACCTTACATGATTCTTTCTAAATGTAGTGTAAATATGGAAAACTATATCAAAGTTAAAAGAAACTTATCCTAATTTATATATGAGGGGAAATTAACCCTTATTCATCTCACTAGATGACCCAACCCAAATAATTTCCAAAGTGAGAAGTCTAGATAGATGGAATTGTTTAATTATTAGTGAGTGGAAAGCAACATTTATTCATCTCATTAGATTAACCAACCCAAATATTTTTCAAGAGAAAGAAATCTGGAGGGATGTCAGTGCTTACCTGATTATCATTTGCTTGTTCAACAGTTTATTTTGTACTTTCAAATGTGAATTCTTTGTCCATAGACCACATCATTTTTTGTTGTTGTACACTTTCTTGTGGATTATATTGAGAATCCAATGCAACATATTCTCTTTGTCACTTTGAACTACCCTCTGTTTTGGGAAATTGAGTAGTTTTTTCATTTCAACTCTTTGAGTTTTCCAAATTTGGAAGAACATTTGATATTGTAGGCCGCATTTAAAAAATAGTAGGAGTTGAAACAAAATGGGCCGCTATTTGAGTTTGGAAAAAACCTTGTGCTAAATTTGTTTGAATGAGATAACTTTCCCCACAAATGTTTGGGTGTCTTTGCAAGAACCAAGAGGAACAAATATATATGGTCGAATGTTATAAGCATGAACACTCTGATATCTAACATTGTAATGTGTAGCATTCATTGACTCACTAAGTATTTATGTCTTTGTCCATATAACCCTTCTCATTGTTATTACATGCATGCTAATATGCACTTAAAATAATATCTTTCCTGGTCTGATCGCACACTAGGTACCTCTTTTTCTTATTCTTAGATGTACAAGTTTTAGTCTCCACTTGTATGACCTGACTAACCCATCACCATCAATGGGTTACAAATAGGTCACATGTTTCACGACCACCACTTTAGTGAAATGGATTTGTATGCATTGGGTGGAATACCAGATGGCTAGTGAGTTGAGTATCACTCGATTTGAATTCTTTTATAACATGTACGGACCCATCCGAGAAATATTTCTAGGATACATTCCAATTAAAAATTATATGAAACTCCGACTCTTTTCTTACTTTGTTCTAATCCAACAACACCATTTGATCCATCGCCTATTCCAGTGCATTTGTCTGACTGATTATTTAGAGTGTTCATCTTGACACCTTTATCCCTGGTAACATCAAATGTATTCACTTTATATCCCTGTTCTATATATATTTCCTACCTAGGATGATATCATAGACTAGTTTATGATATCTCGATACCTTGCTCACTTTCTCGTATTTAAAGAGTATCTCCAGTTGGATTCAATTTTATTTGCACACTCCTTGTAGTCGAATTGGTCAAGGTATCCATCCATGCATCGTGCAAAAGTTTCATAGCCTTGGATCAATGAGTAACAACAAATGGAAATTCTAATAACATGTTGCATTCATTTTTTATGCAATGAGTGTTATGACAAATAACAATTATAATGATACATTGCATCCATAGTTTACTTTATAAACTTAGACGTTTAAATTTAATATGAGTTTATATTAAATAATGTATAACATATAACATTTTTTAGTTTGTAAGTTATAAAAAAATTACATCATAATGAAAATTCTTCCAAATAAAAATAAATAAATGTAATGAAAGAAGCCTCTATCATGGAAGAATTTTAAATTCAAGCAAATCTTGTTGCATATCTTTAGTTGTAATCCAAGTAAAAATCCAAGTACAATAGGTTATTTTTCATGATACAATTATTAATTCTCATGTTCTTCAGGTGGGTGAGCATAGACCTATTATGATCATCTCCAGAATTTTGAATGTGGGGAAGATGAGAAACTTATCACCTATATCATCTTAAAAGACAACCAATAATGCTAATTCATATGGAAATCCATACCAGGAGAGACATTTCATAATAAATAAGCATTGCCTGCATATATAGAAAACATGTAACATGGGTAAACATTTGAACCCATCATTGTTCAATCTTAATTGATCATGTCAAGGTTGATCCACAAACTAGTCAACAACAATATATTTGTGATTCTTATTTCTTTCAATGAGCGTCTTATTCCTGTTGAACCCTAAAGACATAATATTCATCATTATCATGACACAAGGACATTCTCCTAAGTCCCCATCCTCCTAGTCGGCATGGGATATGGTGTCTTCATATCATCCTCCTAATTGTCTTCGACGAGCATACATACAACTAACATATTCAGTTAATCGTTTGAAAAATGCATTATGTATGTCATAAAATAATGTCAATATCATGAGGTTAAAAGAGAAGGATGATTACAAACAAAATGACCTTTAAAATAAAAAATCAAAGCATAACTCTCACACGTTTAAAATATCAATGAATTTTATGATACACATATCAAATAATTTTGTGATACATTCACACTTTTATTTTACCATGTCATGAATTTCTTCACTAAATTTTATGATGTACACATGTATTTCTTCAGTTTATGTTTCATTGATGCTCTCAGTTTATTAGTTTACCCGGCCTTGAACTTCTTCACTAGAGTTCATGATGTTAGCATAATGATGTTATACATAAGAATTTTATGAACCCTTGATAACATCATGTATATATTTTATATATACACACACACTTTTTAAAAGTGTTTTTAAGAGAAAAATAGGTTAAACATGTATGAAACATGTCTTATTTTAAAATAAAAATGAGATTTATTTTGGATATATTATTGGGTAGCTTGAGTTTCACACCAAGGCTCCATCTAGTTATCTCATCCATGCTTGAAATTCCAACACTAGAGTAGTTAAGTCAACTAATGGAATATCTTCCTTGAAGCCAGGGAATTTCTTCTTTGCAACTAGTCTTGTTTCTTTTAAATATGCTTCCATCACCTTCATACATATACCAAGCATTCATTGATAAATCCCATAAGATTTCATAATTCCTCCAATATAAATACCATTGGTTCTCCAATGTATGGATCCAACCATTGCATGTATTACATGTGTATTAAGTAATCCTAAAGGTGTATAATCATGTAAGCATGATAAAACCTTGCCCATATTGTGATCCCATACCCTATTCCTTTTCTATCTTGTGGATAGATAGGTCATGCCTACAAAAAAATGCTTTGAAGGAAACATGCACATGATATTTATTATTTATCAAGGTATTTAATAGGACAACTCATTTGTCTATTCCTTCATCATTCATCGCAAATTGTATGAGAAGTTTAATTCCCAATACACCACTTCTTGTTTGTGCTTCTGGGTGTGAGGGACAAAATATTGAGATGAGTCATAAGCCATCTCCAAGCTCTTACATAGTGTGAGAAAAAACTAATTCTCACATGTCTCAACATTGTGAGTTAAGTTTTTTATGATACTACATGGGATGTCAAATTTGTGGTCACCAATAATATGTGAGACATTACCACCATGCCAATAACTTGAGAGACATTGCTTCCATAGAACTTATATGAAGAAACATGAAAAGAATGAACCAATAACATACAAAAATATAAGATATAGAAATAAACCCATTCACCTTTCAAGGAAGCCATGGATCTCTAACTATGATTATCATGAATGGAATAACTTCATGAGTAAACCACTAGAAATTTAACCTTAATAGATAATTAATACTAAATTCAACTCTAATATGATGAAAGGAGAACACACTTGGAGTTATTAAAGGACGATATCCTAGATGAGGAAGTTATAGAAGTTGTACATATGACTATTTCTATCTTTACAATTTAGGTTGGGAATCCTCTATTGTATAACTTTGGGTGGCCATACTAAACCTATTTTCTATCTTTGAAAAATGTAACCACTTTGATTCTCTCTAGTGCTCCTCTTTCACCTCTTTGAAGGCATGCTAGTATATAATATATATTATTTTTTTTTGATAGTTTGTCCATGACCTGTCGAACTAGCCTTTGGCTTGAGAAACTGTAGCTTAGGGGCATCTAAGCTGTCAAAATCACCCGAGGATCACACCCAACCTGAGCCACACAAACCCTTAACATGGATGGATTTTTTGTCCCTGCAGGTTTCGAACTGGTGAATTAACATCATGAAGTGACTTAACAACACACTCTGTCACCGACTATCCTATACCTTAGGGACTATTATATAATAATTTTATAAAAACTTAAACAAACATTAATGAATTCAGAACCTTTCTTTAAATTCCATCAATAAATAAATAATCTAATACAATATAAACTTATGTAGTCACTTAAATTATATTATATAACAATTTTATATCGTGCAATAAAAGAAGGATATAACATCACTTATCATAATTGTGGAGAAATTTTAGATTCAAAACCATGTTAGAGTTTAGAAAAGTTCCCAATGTTTTGAGTGGACACTCCACCTATCATTAAGGGATCTGGACAAAGTATAAAATATTAGAGAAGAGTAACACCAATGAGAATAAATAGAAAGGAGATTAAATTGTCCATTTAAATCCAATTTAAAAACCCAAAAATGAAATATTTTAATATATTTTAGAGATTGGACATAAGTGATAAAGAAATGTATAAATAATAATATAATAACATAATATAACAAATTATAAAAATATTAATAACCTAATAAAATATAAATAAAATACTGTATTATAATATGATACATAAATGGATAATCTTAAAATATTAAAGGATTGGACATAGTGTGAAAAATGTTGAAATTTGATGTTCAACTTTGTTTATCAAACAAATAAGTCATGACATTCCAATATTTTTACCACCCTTCAATTTAAGTTCACATAAACTATTAGCGTGTCAATTTTAGGTTCACAAAAATTTATGAATACAAAATGATATTAGATTGGAGGAGTATATATTTAGATCATCCACATACAAACCTTGATCTACAGACTTTAGCCATTGTAGAACTTTCTTGATGGTGGTGAAATGAGGTGGTTTAAAATAAGAATGAGAATAAATGTAGGATTCACGATTATTCCTCAAAGTGACAAGAATGAATTGTAGTTTATGTATGTAATATTTCTCTTATAAGTGCAATATGCACCTAACATGTGTAATTTCCATTCATTAGTTGGCGAGTTTTTCTTTGGAAAAAAAATATTAAAGAACTAAGTTTTTTTTAAAGTAAGAATTCTATATATTACCTTTCATGGAGAAAAATTACAGTATCATCAATGATAATAGGGATTTGCTTGAGCTGAATTTACCTAAGGGGAAATCAATTCATCCTAGCTCTGTCTCTGTATTCAACACTTAAAGTTAAACACATCTTTTGGAATCACCCTGTGGGGAAACCGATTCAACCATATCTTCCATGAAAACTATAAAACAAAAAAAGAAATTATATAAAGTATTAAAAAAATTGACTCTGATGAACTTCCAAAAGAATGGAATAGTTGATAGATTAAAACATGCATGCTGACACCTGTAAGTCTGTCGCGTCTCAAGGGAGTGTGTCTGTCTCTTCCACAATAACCATATGGATAGTTGGAGAAACAATCATATCTGAAGTAGCTGGGGTATCAATTGCCTGTATTGGAGCATGCAGTGAGCGAAGTAGTGTAGCAAGCATAGATTCAATTTAGTATGCGCGCTGGTCCAAGTGCTCTAGTCGAAAACGAAGGTCATTCACGTCCTGTCTGACCATAAAGAACAAATCCTATAGTATCGATACCATGCCTCTAATTCCAACACAAGAAGCACACTCTGAGCTCAGAGGCTCATCCACACGAGGTGCTTCTAAATGAGTGTGAAGCTCCTCCACCTGAGCAGGGAACTCCTCCTGAAATGGCACAGGGTATGAGGGTGGAAAGGGATCGGAGGGTGGTGGCGAGGGGGTGGAGGGAGGTGGGATAGCTGGGATAACCAAGGCCGATTGTGAAGACAAGGCCATATCTTGGACTGGTCCTAGAGAAAGTCCCAGATAATTTTCTTGGAGGTCAAATCACTCCACACAACATGCCCATGGTGAGGACAAAGGTGGGAGACCACTCTGGTATGGGGAGGATTGGATGAATGAAGGGGGCGAGGAGCTGGGTGATGGAGCGGGGATAGGAGGATGTCAGCTGGCAATGAACACCTTGTTTAGGAACCAGAGAGGTCCTCTCTTCGACTTCTCCCGGAGTCAAGGCATGACCATCTATGAGTGAGAGTGAGGTAGAGATGAGAATGGAAAAGCTATAGTAAGAAACAAGTACGTGGGCATATAATAAACACAGACGACGAGAGAGACTGGAAGGTGCAAAGTTTTCCAGGGGGGATTGCCATAAAAGGAGAGCCGAAGGAGGAATTCCCATGCACACAGAGGTGAAGACCTGCATATTTCCTCCATCACTCAGGAAAAATAACTAGAGGGGGCATGCTGGGGAAATTTGTAACAAGATCGTAGTAATGAAGGTGATTAGTTCACATCGGGGGGAATTGAATGGAGCGGGGGAGACATGTGCTAGTCACGTGGTCTATGGAGAGGTGGTAGTTTTCGACGTCTCCCATTGATGCTTGGACCCTGCTGGCACCCCATCCAAGTGAAAACATAATTAATTTAATAATAAACAAAAACAACAAATATTTTTTGGTTGAGCCAAATTCCTCCGAGAAGATTAGATT
>JASDQU010262585.1:444-15540 GCA_032191745.1 Picea mariana
TGTTTAAATCTCAGGAGGGGCAGGACCGTAGATCCAAGCCATAAGGGTTGTTAGATTTATGCGTGGATACGTGTATCGGAGTTTCGTAGGTTGAAGTCCCATAAACATTGCAACAGGAATCGCAATATCATGAAACGCGATATCCCGAAAGCTAAGGGGATTGTGTGGGCCACAGAGGAGTCAGTGAAGTGGACAGGTGGCGTGTCGCTGACATGGAGTCAACCTCCATTGACCATTTCAGAGTTTCGTGGGGTGAAGTCCCGAAACATTTGCATCAGGATTCGCGATACCGTGAAGTCCGAAATCCCGACAGAGGCGATGTAGCATTGAAAAGTCAATTTCGTGAGTGCATCGGAGTTTCAGCTAATCGTGATTTGGGAGTCGGTAAGACAAGTTGTTCGACATCGTGAGTGCCGAAATTGTGATAAGAAAAATCCCGAAAGGGTAAGAAAAAGGTCAGCATTGACTGTATCGGGATTCGGGGATTCGAGAGTCCAACGCTCTACCTACGGATTCGCGAAGTCGCGAAATCCAATCTCCCAAGTATAAAGAGGGGATCCTGTGTAGAGCTTGTTGTGGGTGCAGATTTCCCAATAGGGAAATAGAAGAGCTGGTTAGAGTTTTTCGGGCCGAGTGGAAGGAAAGATCCTGTGAGCACGCGGACCTTCCGACCTGCGGGTGTAGGGAGCGTGCGTGTGTGTCAGTCTGGCTATGGTATATGCCTTATAATTTCAGAAATTATTTATTGGATCAACATTTTAAGATGTTTACAAATCATTCTGCTTTGAAGTACCTAGTTAACAAGACAGTGTTGGGGGGAAGGATATGTAGATGGTTGTTATTTTTTTAGGAATATGATTTTGAAATCATAGTAAAACTAGAGAAGTTGAATGCAGGACCAAATCATCTATCAAGAATTACTAATGGAGAGGATCCAAAACTTGGAGGAGAATTTTCCTGATGCTAACTTATTTTCTGTTCAGATTGTTGATGATTATTTTGCTGACATTGTTGGATTTTGAGCACAGGAATGGATCCCAAGGAATTTATTATCGCACAGAAAAAATAGTTGGTAGTGCACGCTGCAAACTATCAGCTGATTGTAGGTCATTTATATAATTTAGGTGCAGATGGAATTCTGAGAAGATGTGTGATGGAGCATGAACGCTCCATGGTGCTAGAAAAATCACATGAAGGGATATCTGGAAGGAACTATGCAGGAAAGCCTACAGCACAAAAGAATTTGTGTGTAGGATTATGGTGGCCTACTATACATAAGGATGCAAAGAAATACTTTCATACCTGTGATGTCTGTCAGAGGATGCGGAAACCATCCAGAAGGGATGAAATGTCACTTGTGCCCCAAGAAATTTCACAAGTTTTTGATAAAAGGGTTGTTGATTTCATTGGACTGATTAATCCATAATAAAGGAGATCAGGATCCATATACAACATCACTGTGACAGAATATTTAACCAAATGGGAAGAAGAAACCCCAGTGAAGGACTGCATCACAGAAACTACAACGTGATTTCTCTTTGAGAACATGGTGACCAGATTTGGATGTACTAGAATTTTGTTGAGTGATCAGGGAACTCATTTTATTAACAATACAATCAGAGCTATGACAGAATAATTTGAGATATACCATCAGAAGAGAACACCTTACCATCCCCAGAAAAATGGTACAATAGAGGATTTTAACAAGATTCTAGAGAATGCACTGACAAAGATTTGCAATGTGAATAAGGATGATTGGGATTTGAAGGTATCAGTAGTATTATGGGCTTACAGGACTACATGCAAGAATATTACAGGATAGACCCCATTCAAACTGGTGTATGGGAAGGAATCAGTGGTCCCATTGTATAATTTAATACCTAGTTTGTGCATTGCAGCAATCACTAGCAAAGCAGAAGAAGGTGTTGTGCGGGAAATATTCGATCAATTGATGGAGCTAAAAGAAGAAAGGGTTTTAGTATGATTTCACGAGGAAGTACAGAAAGCAAAGGACAAAGCTTTGCATGATAGACACATAAAGAAGAAAATCTTTAAGGAAGGAGATCTAGTTCTCCTCTATGAAAGTAGGTATCTACATCACCTTAGGAAGTTCAAAATGCATTAGTTAGGGCCTTATCAGGTAGAGGATATTACAAATGGAGGTGTTGTGCAACTGAAATATTTTGCAAGGAAGAATCTCAGAGGACTAGTAAATGGAAGTTGACTAAAACCGTATCAAGACAGCCGACCTAAAAACCTGAGGTAAAAACAAAAAGAAGAGGTATGATTGTACATATTGTATATAACATATGTTAGAAGAAAAAGATAAAAAATCCATAAAAAGAAGAAAGGTAACAAAAAGAAATAAAGATAGGAGAACATTAGAGTTTGTGATGTAATAGAATTACTAGCATTAACAATTGTGCCGTAGAAAAACCAGTGTTGAAAACACTACGTGTAGGAAAATAGTTGGCAGGTATAAAAGTGGAGCACATCAAAAAAGTGAAAAAGTGAAAACTATCATTGCAGAGCAGTTGTCATTTTGTTGTCCCACTATAAAGTCGAAAAAGGGGGGAAATGTTGTCATTTTCATTTTTTCACTAAGGAGAAAAATGAAGAGCGAGTTTTGAGCATGAGATGGTGTGAAGTGATAACAACAAGTGGATATTTGTGGTCAGTAGTTCAAATTTCAGCAAGATGTCACCACCAAGAGTTAGAGCACCGAGCAGGGCCACATGAAACACAATAAATAGTGATTGAGTGACACAAAAAAGGACTCAAGAGATGCCCACAGTTGTGGGTGTGGATGAGATTCACATGTCGGAGTATGAGCATACTACCATGCATGTGGAGGAGGATCAAAACCCATCACAAGAGGCAGGGCAACCAAAAGAGGATGCAGACAGGACAAAATATGACACATCTGGGGGAAAAGGGCCACAAGAGGGTGAACATGTGATGGATTCAGCATAGCAGGGCCCAGAGCTAGAAGAAGATCATGAAATAGAGTTTCAAGGCATACCATAGGTCGGGGTTTCATCCACGCAAGGGAAGAAGAAGGCATGAGATGAGAGCAGTGTGTAAGGAATATCACACACACAGGCGGAAATGGAAATTGTGATGCTGAAAATCCCCGAAGGAGTCAAGGTTGAGGATGATATGGTGGGAGGAGTAGATACCATCAAATACTTTTATCATGACATAGAAGACACAATCAAATTCCTAGATTTTGTTCCATAGAACTATTTGGAGAAATTATAGGGGATAGGGCCCATCAAGCACGCCAATGTTGGAGCCTTCATAGTGGATCCTAGGGCTCTACAACATGGGAATAATGAATTTACTAGATATACCACACTTTGGGCATGGTAAACACATAAATGGATCTGTGAAGCAACTCCTAGCAAGGGTGCATGGAGGAATTCTATGGATGGATAGGCCAGTGCCTATCAACGTTGATTTGATCACAACAATCATGGGCCTACCCATAGATAGGGAGAAGCCATAACATTACTTAGAGGAAAATGAAAAAAAAATCCATCTCTGACGAAAAAAAGGAAAAGCATGGCACTGAGAGAGCCAACAGGGGAATCAGGATCACTGACATCAATGATCCTGCAACGATATTTGTGACAAGGATGTTAGGGTGTAAATTAATGTGCAAGTGCAGAAAGGAAGAAGTGATGGCAAGAGTGGTAGAATTTGCAGTGCAGTGCATGAAGGGGATCTCAATGAGTTGGTTCCCTTATCTACTTAACTCATTCTTGGAGGATTTAAAGGAGACGTAGGATTGGGGCTTTGAGTTCCACTACTTGTGGTTACTCATCCTCATTGCATTGGTAAGATGGCAAGAACCAACATGTATTTTGTTCCTACATAGGACAGGAAATCATGGTTCAACCCGCTACACATTTCTTCGAAGCATGGGAGACCCAAAGGAAAAGAAAATAAACATCGATGTATTCACTATGTACTTGATAGAGATCTAGAATAGGTTGGCAGACACATGGAGGATTTCCCCATAAATTGTCCAGGAGTTTGGACAGATAGCAAATTTCCAAGAATCGTGCCATAGCATGTGGCTACAAGAAAAGAGGGATCCATCCAAGGAGTGGCTACAGTTGACTTACTACATGATGACACAATACATTCAGATGGAGTTCAAGGAGTGGTATGAGGAGTGGAAAGTTCCAATGATCCAAAAAACAGTGCCAGCAATACAAACTTAGACACAGGGTAGAACAGTCCCCGCGTAGTCGACAGGAAAGAATGGCTCTATTAAGAATAAGAAGAAGACACAAGTTCTAGTGGGGAAAAGCAACCCCATTCAAAATAAAAGTAGGAAACAGAAGAAATTAGAGCATGGTTCTACAAGGAACCCACCACACACAGTGCAGGAACCAAGGGAAACAACAAAGCAAGTGTGCGTAGAAGGAATAAGAATAGATATAGGGGAGAAACCTGTGGAGGAAGTAATTGGGAAGGATTCATACATGTATACATAGATGCCAGAGGCATATAAGCCATTAGATGACCAAAAGAAGAGAATAGGGGAGCAAGAAACTAGCTCCAGAAAGAAGGTGAAGACCCACAGAACTCCAATGAAAACATCACTGACAACAGATGATTTGGAGCAGATAGCCACCAAAGTCGAAGAATGACTATCAGAAGTATGGGATAATGTTTAGAATCATAGGGTGTCGATTTTGGAGCAATACAGGAAGTGAAAATTGTGCTAGAGTAGTTGAAGATCATGGCAGAGTAGCAATGAAAAGATAAACTAGCACAGACTAGAGAAGGAACACCTATTGGAGAGACAATGTAGATCATGACGTAGGGGAGTGTAAACTTCATCATAACACCCAAGATGTTATTTTTTAATGAGGAGACAACACAGAAGCCCTTAAAATACATTGAGACATTGGACTTGTCTTTGCCCAAGATTCCAACAAAGGCGTTGTATAAATTACAGGTTAGTGTTGCGCAGGAGATTCAGTCAAGGGCAAGGTCTGATGCGATGAACTTATAGTTGGTGCAGGAAGACAATACCTCACTCAAGGAGGTAGTTATCCAATACGGGCAAGTGAAGAAGATAGCATATAAAAAAATGGATGAGATGGAGAAACAGATAAATGTAGTATTTCAATCCATTTTAGACAGCGTAAAATCAAAGGGAGCATCTTCAGAAGATAAGATAAGGAATATAGCACAGTATATGGATAAGTATAAGGAAAATATCAAGGATATGGAGGAACTCCCAGTACCTACTATTCCTCCAAAAATCATATTGCAAATAGATCAAGATGCAACAACATCTACAAATAACATCGCAAAGAATATACATAGAATGACAGAGTTTTGGGAAAAGAGTGCCCAGCTGTGGACACAACTCTTAGAGGATGGGATCCTACAAGAGCTACACGAGAAGGAATACAAATTTCATGTAGTAATGGCATATGTAAAGCAATGAAAAAATACAATATCACTACTCGATAATATTAAGATGGTTGCGAGCCTACAGGGAGAGGAAAAAGCGGTGCAGGTGTAGGATATGGCAAGACAGACTCAGTTCGAGCCCTTGCAGGAGAACGTAGAGTAGTTGGTCGTGGATATTGACACGAAGAAATTGAGCATAGAGAAGATAGACTTGGAGGGGGGAGAGATATTAAGACCTCCAATCACCTCGCAGGTGGTAGAGGCCATGATAGAAAGACCATCCAAGTGCAAGACCAATGCCAGTGGATAACAGAGATGTACGAAGCATTGGCACATGCAGTGAAAGATGCTAGACTCTATGACTGAATCAGAATGATTCATGATGTCAGTGTTGGGGGAATGTTGGCGTAGGCCAATTTTTGGAAAAATTGAAGAAATTTTGAAGGAATTAAAGCAGCGTTGGAAAACAGGGGAGCGCGTCCAAAATAAAGGAAAAGAGGTGCCATAAAAAGAGGAAAAATCAATGCAAATAAAAGCAATTAGAAAGTGGACAAAACATTGTGGAGCAGTTGGAAAGTGGACAATTATTGACTTGGAGAAACATTTAGATCGAAGACCAACAAAGATTAAGTCAAGAAGAAAGTGGAAAAATCAAATCCTCTTAGGGTTAGGGTTTTTGTAAGGGATTTTTCCTAGTTTTGTATAAGTAGAATGTATTAGAATGATGAGAGGGTTCTTGTTGTCTTTTTCAGTTGACATATCTATTGTTGAGATTGTAATAGGTCTTCTTGGTTTGAGTAGAAGATCTTGCTAAGAGAATTTAGCGATCTGTGGATATCGAATGTAATGGTGGAAGAATTGTACAGTTCCCAACACTGGATTTGCAGAGAATATGAAAAAATATCCCAAGTGACAAATCTTTATGGATGTAGCCCCACCAGGGGTGAACCACAATATATCTATGCTTTATGTGACCATATGCAGTGTCTATGATTGTGTTTTATTTAATGAGTTTGTATGATGAATATGTTATATGATAAAGGAATTAACACTACACAATAAGGATAAGATAAAGGAATTTGTAGAATAACATTAAATAAATGGATGTTATAGCTAGTGTTTATATCAAAATATTGTGTTCCGGTAGATAAATGCTTATCAGTGAACACCTAAAGTTATAATGGTTAGTGAAATCCTATTAGAATAGTTGTGATAGTGGTATCGAATGAGATCTAATTAGGGTTTTAAGGTTGACAATAAGTAGGTTAAATGCCCGTAAGAGATACACATCCCATCCCAGGGTTGCAGACATCTGAGTCATGCGACCACCCACAGAAGCCATCTTGGGTGAGACTACGTGGTGCACTATGTGCGTCGTGTTTCCTTATGGTATCCAAAAGGGCTGATGGAAAAAGGGTTTGTTGGTAATATTGTAGTTAGAACCTGGGTCAACCCATAGGAAACCAACATGCACTGACAAACTTCAATGGATCACTAGACAACAACCAAGTGTAAACAAGCAAGTCACACAAACACACTTCAGACCAAAATCGAAGATAAAAGGGTGTGAAAAAAGGACTCAATCAAAGACAAGATCCAAAAATATAGACTAATCACAGATCCTTGAGACCAGAAAAATCAAATATGATCACAGCAATTTGGCAATTTTTCAATTTTCCCAATTTATAGGGGGTGTACGGGTCAGATGATCGAAAACACATGACTAGTTGCTTGCCATGAATATTGAAACAAGTGACACCCTGCAAAATTTTAAAAATAGAGATATATTACTCGAATCTAGTTATATATGAGGGATCGAACCTCTAAGGGATTACCAAGGAAGAAAAAAACCAAATCAAGACAAAGGATAATAGGAAAAGGATTCTGAACTAGAGAATAATCAAATATTCTTCCCTAATGGAGTCGCTAGTTCGGTTATGGAGAAAATATCACGGGTGGATAGTATGATATCCCTAGAATATCCCTACTCATCCTATAGAGACAGGGATAGACTTCTATGAGTTTCCTTTAGACTCAAGCAATTAGATTCATAATTGAACTAAGAAATTATAGAATAGAATACATTTTCTTGAAGGTTGTCCTTTGTATGTCATGGTTGTTGTAGTCTTGAATTTCCAAATCTAGTCTATACATCCTTCTCACTAGACACAAGAGATTAGAAGTGTCTTCCTACTTCTCTTCTTAGTGTTATAATCATAGATCTAGTCTGGATCTAACCTGATCTATGATAAAATAAATCAGATCTAAACATTTATACATGAAATACAAACATTCATGGGGTAAAACCAATGATCTATTAATTTGAATGGAAATACATCAATACAATCACTTGTTTGTGTAGATGCATTCCCCTTTTCCTCGTGTTCCTTTCTCCTCCTCAACTCTTCAACCAATCTAGGAAACATGACTGCAACTGATGTAGATGGAGAAGCACCTCTGAATTTTGGCAGCATAGATCTATAAGTGATTCTTTCTCCTCATGCTCAATATTTCTCTTCTTTATATGGATCCTTGGAAGAGGATTTGGGATAGATTCTATATCTTCTATAGACCATTAGAGACTTGAATGATGTGAGTTCCAAGTTTCATGCCATGAAGAACCAACTAATCCCTCTCTTTCCTCTTCAAAACTCCATGAATATAGAAGGTTACATAGGGTGTTGTGGGTTTCATTATAGCTAACCTACGACATGCCACTTGTTTTCCATGTATGAAAACCAACACTGCAAAAATTATCTAAATATTTAGCTTGATCTATGTATTGGATTTCATCTTCTATGATATTCCCCTTTGTCCCTATAGGGTGGAAATTAAGGCTATATAAAGTCTCATAAATTTCATTGGCACATTACATAAACCAATTGGCATGAGAAACCATTCATACATACCTTGCCATGTATTGCAAGTGGTCTTCCAGGTGTACTCTTATTTAACATGTACCTGGTGGTATAATTATTTCATTTCCAACTTGGTGAAGTACTTGGCATGTTTCAATTGTAACAAATCACTGACCCTAGGTAGAGGGTATCGATCCTTGAGTGTAATATTGTTTAAATCTTTGTAATATATACACCTCCACCAAGTCCCATCCTTCTTGGGTATTATAACGATAGATTACCCACAAGATGGTGCGCTCATTCAAATCACTACCTACTCCCAAAAGCTTCTACAACTTCTTCTTCACTTCATTTTCCTCGAGAATAAATTGTTTATACAACTGAATGTTTAGAAATGGGGTTTTCGAAAATAATTGTATTTTTTGATCCACTTCCCTCTTGGGTGGTAGCCCTTTAGGATCCTGGAACACTCATCAGTATGCATGTAGAAACTCTGCCAATTGATATATTTGTTCTTTATTACATCCCTTCAAAATTCCTTTACTCCTATTGACTCATCATCTGACTGGTTTTTTTTAAGAAAAGTAAAATATATTTCTTACTGAAACTAATCAACTTCTTAGTTTGGTTGGCACTTACTAGTGAAATCTTCCACTAACATTTTCATGTGTTGATTATGTAGGACTTCCCATCTTTAATTAGGCAGTATTTTTTAATCTATGCATGAAGATTCCATCCCTCATATACATGTAGGGACTCCCAAACACTACACCACACATATCCAGGGGTATTACATCCAACACCACTTCATCAATAAATTTTACACTTTAGAAAATTTAATCTTACATTGTTCAGTTACCTTGATCTTTTCATCCTTGTTTACCCAACGAAATGGATAGGGGCTAGAATGATCATAAACCTCCAATACAAGCTTGCTAACTAGACCCGATGCTATGAGACTAGCTTGTTAACCGAAGTCAAATAGAACATCCATCTTGATCTTCTTGACTTGGACCTTGATGTGAAAGAGTTTTGTCATCTCCTTATCTTCCTAGTGATGAAGGATACTTACATTCACCTCCTTATACACTTATGTGCATAGAACATTCTCATCCACATTGGAATTGGTTTTGACCTGATTTCCTGAAACCATGGTAAGATTATTTTTCTTTTCATCCTTCTTATAGTTCTTTTAGTTTATCTCTAGATGTAGTTTCCATCACTTTTCCTCATTGTGACCATCAATATTTCAATGGTTACAATGGTTATCGTGATCCTTGCACTAATGTACAGTGACTGACATCTTCTTATCCTTCCCTCCCTTCCACTTATTTTTCCCCTCCTTGGAAGCTTCCCAGTGCTCTCTCTGCTTGGAACCGCTTGGATTCCCTTTCTTGTGGCCTGTGTTTTCCAGATATTATGCTTGTACACATGCCTTGTCCACTTTCCTTAGCTTCAAAAGCATCACTTGATTTCTTAGATGACTATGTAGACCCCCTAGAGACTTGAGGAGTACATATGAGTTCTTGAAATAAATACCCAGCATGATGGTCGTCATTTTGAATTTGATAGTGTACTCCCACACAATCTACCACTGCCTTTGCCTAAATTAATTCCAACATATCTATTGGTAATATACATACCAAATAGAATATAACGGGTACTTAATGAGGGTTTTGAAATCCTCCCATTTAGTTACTACTAGATCACCCTCTAGCCTAAGTTTTGTTGATCTAAATATTGTGTTACGATCTTAAGGTCAACCTCACGAGGATATGAATCCCCCCTATGTTTTTAGAGAGGTGGTACTCCTATTTTTCTTATAAAATTATAACAAAATATGAAAAGAACCAAATTTTGTAAATGCTAACATTCTTATTCAAAACAATATCTAGAGTATGGATTGGATACCCTTCAGAAAAGAAAACAAATAAATACAATATCTACAATGTTGATAAAGCAAACTAATATGATAAATAAAATGTTGGCATTTCCATCACATCATTTATCAAGAAAATAAATATATCCAAAATAAAATAGACAAGAAAGATGGACCGCATAGATAAGAGAACTTTAAATAATCATTCCATTAAACACCAAAAATATTATGATGGACATAACACTTGGAAACTGAAGCTTCAAATCAAAGTCTTTGAGAATACAATAATGTAGTATACCAAGTATTTCTCTTGGAGGATCAAAATTAATATGTATTTAAATAAAAATATAATGTTGTTAAATAAAATTATATATTTTCCCTTCAAAGAGGACTGGGATTGGCTCCCGTGGACCATAAAATGAAAAGACCTAGACTATGAGAAAAAAACATTCAAGAGTTAGCTTGGCTTTCATAGAATACTAGGAAATAAAGGCAACGTGACAATTGAATATAGAGGAAAAAGACATAAAAGGGAAACAAGGTTGTTTCTTGACTCACTGTGATGGAAAGTACTCATAATATTTACTTGATTGCATCTTATTCCTTTACACGTGTATGTTGTGGTTGAGGTGGCATAACTGTTGTAGCTACTTCTTGATTTTCTGATTCAGTAATTTTGATTAATGTCTTTTTCAACCACTCCTAAATGTATTCCCTTAAAGGTGCTACGCTAATTTCATGCTTAGTTTTAATTTCAAACAAATGATTTTCAAATTCCCTCAAATCCATCTTCGATTGATGTAACATTTCGTCCACTTCATCATTCATGTGGATATACTAAACTAGCCACTTTTCAACCACATCTTCAAAAAACTCTATAGTTTTGGTAAATTTGTTTTCCCAAGCGACTTTTAATGCATTAAGTTGTCATGTTAAAGATTATTTTGATTGGATCATGGTATCCATCAATAAATTGGGACCATTTAATTTTTTAGTAAGACCAACAAGATTGAGGAACAAATCACTCTTTTTCTTTCTTAAGACATCAGTCTCATTTATCATTTCTTTTAATTCCTCGATTATCCTTCGTTGGCATACATTGATTTATTTCATACGGTAAGGCGAAGGAAGGTTTTGTTCTTTCCTTTAGGCTTAATTCAAGCTTGATACTTTCACTGAAAATGTATTTACGGCTTCCTTAAAAAATACTTCATCATTTTCCAGATCCTTTTGCAAGTATCATTTGAAATTATGTATTCTGGACGAAAAGCTATCAATGCTTTGGGAAAGCTCCAAAATTTCTTGGATTATGTCAATTATCTTATGTATGGAATCACCAACATATTTTGTTATAGCTTGCAATAAGATTGATTAGCCTTTGTACTTTGTATTTCTGTCTGGTATATCCTCTAACACGAGTGTAGGTTGGATTGAACTCAAAGGTTCAAGAAACAATCGTCCTGGTACCAAAGCAACTTCTAATTCTCTTATCCTTCTCTTCAATATTGAATTTTCCTTTTCCATGTTATCAATTTAGTGCTTCAAGGCCTCACCAATAGCTTCGTGGAAGTATGCAATTTTTTATGGTGCTACTCCATCCAAATAAATTGAGGATTTCCATATTTTCGATGACCTTTTATTCCTAGTATTTACCTTTTCTAGTAACAATTTATTATTCTCATGATTATAGGTCGCATGGTGTAAAGTTACAAGTTCCTCTTCAAATATTTTGGGATCCTAGGTAATAATAGCATCAAAAATTTCTCTCATTTCCAATAATCTTTGTACAGACCAACTAGGTTCTTCAATGAGCTCATCCATGTCCATTGCATGCGGACTTTCTAGGACTCTGGATATGCTTAACCTGGCTGACAATGTATTTATTTTTCTTTTTACAAAACTATATGTAATATGTGCCTTTTATATATTTTTCCTTGGTGGGTATTTATCTCCACCGTCATCTGACCCTCCAACTAATGATTCTGTAGATTCCATTCCACTGGTTTTATTCCTCGTCCTTGATGGAGTTCTTTTTTGGGATGTTGTTGGTGAATTAGGACTTTGATTTGTCACTTCCCTATCATGTTGTTTGTTTCCTTCATTGGTGTTGTTTATTTCTCCTTTGTCATTTGAAACTTGATAGAATTTTATTTCATGGAGATCTAAATTATCTTCTTCACCCTCCTAGAATTGTTCAACTTTGGAGAAATATGAAGAATACTGGACTAACTCCATATGTGCAGTAAATTTATTGTCTTGGTAAAAACCCTCAAAAAAATTAGTTTCCTTCAAGCCCAGTTGTTCATGGTGTATTTCCAATTCATTAAGATGGGTTATATGTTTAACAATATTTTTTTCAATTTTCCATGGTAGGGGTATGAATTTTTTTTTCCTCTTATCATGGAAGAAGTGGGCCCAAGTCTTATATTGTTTACACATTTCTCTAACAAAGATTTTATCTGATACATAGAATGGTAAAAGGAAAGGCTTCTCCTTACTACCAAACAATCTAATCATAGTATATTCTTCAGACATTTCATAAGCTCATTTCCCAGAGAGAAAGTCAATTGCTTCTAGGGACAGTCTCGAAGTATTATTACCAAAAAACAACTTTTTGAATTCTGAAATGAAATTGTTATGAACTGATTAAAAATTGTATGAAGTTTTTTGTCTGTATAGAACAAAATACCACACATAGACTGGCTCCAACTCAAAATCAACATGTTTTTTCCTTGGAAAATATTCAAACAGATGGTCATAAGTGATGGAAAAAATGTGATAAGAAGTTATATAAAACTTTCGAGTCTTTTTGAGGTTATTCAATTCGAAGGAAATTTCATTTGGGATACGATAACCCCAATCAATAATGGCATTTTCATGCAAGTAATATGTGATACTTCTTGATATAAACATTGTATATTCCATGCCAAAAATATGGGTGAACAACCATGCAAGTTCTCTATACAGGTTTTTCAATGAATTTACCTCAATCATAGAAGCTCTGGGGTTATTGGTTGGGTCCTCCAAGTAATTTCTTAGAAAATTGTTTCCCCCTTTATGTTGCTCCAAAAATTCATCAGCCTCTTCACTCTTGAATCACATAGTAGGTGCAGGGATTCATAGAATTTTGGAGAATGTCAAAAGTGCTATAGAAAGGGGTTGATGGCCTTGTAATTTAATTATTCTTCATTTAGATATGAAGTTGTCTATGCACCATTGAAAAATCTCCTTAAAGTATGTCACTTCCGGAACACAACCTGTTAATGCTATTTTTGAGATCTAGATTAAGTTTGTTTTCTTCCTAGCCAAAGAAAGATCTATATAGTAATTGTATGCCTTGGACCATTGAAACTCTTGATTCTCACACCCCAGTGTGTTTAATTCATCTCTGCAATACAATTATTTTTTCTTACTTGACAATATTTTTTGTTTTTGCAACAAAAGTGGCACTATTTTCAATACTTACAACTTGGCATATTCAATTTTATTAAATTTCACCATGTATTGTCTTGAGAACTCAATCAATCATAAATCTTGTCTTTAATATTGTTGATTTATATGAGGTTTGGATTAATTTCAATCTTTAATCGATGTGTTGTGAAATTAATAATGGTATTATGCTTGTACAAGTGGCAGCTGATATGGCGGGGGAAATAAATGTGATGGGAAGTGGGGATGTGATATGATGGTGAGTGGAAAGTGTTAAGTATGAAGGTGATAAATGAGAAATTAAAAGTGTAAAATGTATAGTGCAGAAATGTGGACTTGCGGACCTACGAAATTGTGAATGTGAATATGAGGAAGGGTGAGGAAGTCTGCATTGGGATTGAAAATATGATTAAATGTTGGAAAAGGTGTTATTGTGGATTGAAAAGGTGTGTTTTGGAGGAATGCAGAGTTGTGGACTTGTGGACCTAGGTACTCCAGTAAAATATTAATGGGAAGTGTGTAATCCCACATCCAATTTGGCAAAAATTGACTAAGTATCGAAAAAATGAAAAGGTAAAATTTGGAGAACGAAAAGGAGAAGTGCATTTTAGTAAATGAGGGGTTGTAGACCTACGGACTTAAGAAATTTTGACGAATTATATGCAGTGTAACATCTGCATTTTCAAAAAAGTGACTAGTCAATTCTAAAATATACAGAGGTGAAAAGTAGAAAATGTAGGGAGCACAAATGCAAACCTAGAGTTTGATGGACCTAGAGACCTGCAGACTTGAAAATTTTGTTAATTGATGTAGGAGCATCACTCCACCTCAGAGGCACTCCAACATTCCATCTCATCAACGTGCATTCAAGAAAGGGAGAGGCACCAACCCTCCCATTTTTCCTTATTTTCAAATTTGAAGTGTAATATTAAATGCAATTAATGTTTTTCAGGCTGGAAGAGTCGAGCTATTGCCTTTGTATAGGCTGAAGATAAGGTTTCCTTTAATAGGCCTGAGTTGAATAGATCTTGGTCATGGCCTTAGATCTGAGATATTGATGTTCATTCAATGTAATTAATGAGAGTTAGGTAGCTAGGAGGGAAAGGCTCGACGAGCCCATATCTCGTATAAATATATTTGTATCAGATTTCATGGGTAAGCTATGAAAAAAGCTAAGGGTAAGGAGACGAGAGGAGAGAATAGAGACTTAGTTATATGTTTGATTATGTTGTCATTGATGCCAATGGTTTGATTGATTGATGTCACTGATTGATGTCAAGTGATTGATTGATTTCAAAGAATTGATTGATTGATGTAATATAATATGTATTTTTCTCGATGAGAATGCATAGATGAAGATGGATCAATGAGTTTTCATTGATATGATGATGATGGATGAATGAGTTGTCATTGATACATGATGAAGATGGATCGATGTGGTTTCATTGGTATATGATGCATTGTTGGAAAAATGTGTAGATGACTCATTATTGT
>JASDQU010262586.1:612-12745 GCA_032191745.1 Picea mariana
ACATGAGGTTCTTGGGAGGAAGGCCACGTGGTTCTTAATTTCATGTAATTATATAAACCCTGAATGTGGGTTGTTTGGGTTTTTTTTTTTCTTCTCCATTTACTCTTACACTCTTTCCTTGGGATTCATCCTCATTCACTCTTTCTAATTCGTGTGCTCTTGGTTGGAGCTTGAAAACAAATGGCTTAAGGAGGAGAGCCATTTTGAGATGGATGTGAATAATTATTGATCATTCCAGGTGTGAATGGATGCCTATGGGAATGAGATTGATGGTAGCTCTGAAAGAACTGTCACAACTAAGAATCCTTGGAGTTTCCAGTAGGGAAATTTCCTAACCGGTAGCACTTGAGCCCTAGAGAGAAATGGAAGATCATGAGGGACTGCATGGCAACTAAAGGGGTACATTTCTTTGGGTAGTGTAGGTTGAAGGGGAAAGAGAGATGGAAATCAGGATTGTTGTGTGGTTGGGAAAAACTAGGAGCTAATTAGCCAACTACTGTGTGTTTCAAATTTGGCCTAAGACCTGTCCTTGTGGATTCATAACCTTGGCTCAGGGGTGACCTATTGTTGGGAATTGGAACAATAGTGTCTATGGTTGGGAGGAACATCCTTGATATAAAACCAATTGGTGATGGTTTAATTAAATATGAGTGTTCTTTGTGTTTTTTGTATAATTTATATTCCGTCGTGTATATTTATCTCTGAGATGTACTTTCATGTTCATGCTTGTTGGTTATTGTTTTTCATGGCACATTGTTCCTTTACTGGATAGTTGAGAATGAATCTTGATTATTGTATGTGTGGTTATTGCAATGTTTCATGCTTCTTTTCAAATTAATTGTTATCAGAATTCAAAATCAGTTTTGAAGAGCATTTCCGAGGTAGCGTGTCTAGCCTGTTGGTGGTTGGGTACGTTACAGATGGTATCAGGGCTTCTGGTTGAAATATTGGACTGGTATGGGTCGGAAAAAGTGAGAATTAGAAAAATTCGCTATTGTAGTTTTCAAACTGTGTGAATTTGGGGGGAAACAAAGAAATTAGAGAGAAAACCACTAAATTCATGAGTAGATCTGAGTTAAAATGAATTAGATTGTCTGAGAAGTTTAATGGATTCGATTTGTAGAGTTGCAGAACCGAATTTGACTTGGAAGGTTGAAAAAAAAATCCTATTTAATATATGCTGCAATGTGGGGAAGATTTCAGAGAATCGACGGTCGAGATCGTGTTCGATCTTGAGATCAATGACCCAAATTCGTTCTTGAAATTTTTTAAAATCCTAATGTTTTCAAAGTTTGACAAAGTTACCATATCAATGGTTGAGATTCATTTCGGTGGTTTGAAAATGAGGAAGATCGATGGTCCATGTTCGTTTTCGGCCATTTGGAAGTCAGAGGAAACTAATGGTCAAAATTAGTTTGAGTGGGAGATCGACGTCTCGGATTCAAGTAGGCTCGACCAAAAATTGTTAAGTGTTGAAATTTGTTAACAAAAATCTTCGATCGTCGACGGTTTGGGATCGACGGAATTTGGGAAATTTTTCATTCGTTAATAGAAAACTTCAATCGTTGATAGCTGATGGTAAGGGATTGACAATTTTTGGAAAAGTGATTAAGTTTATCCAAGAGATATCTCTGATCGTCAACGGACAATGGTCGAGGATCGACACATTTTGGAAAAGTGTTGAAGTTTTACAAGAGTTATCTCCGATCGACGATGACTAATGGTCGGGCATCAACAAATTTAGTGCAAACTTTAGATTCTTCCAAGAGACACTACCGATGGTCGATGAAGGAAAGGAAAGTGATGACATTTCATTTTATGTCATCATCCATGTGTCATGCCACGTCAGTGCAGTTTAGGCCTTAAGATGACGTGTCGTGCCAGGTCAGCATCCAAATGTTATGCCAAGTTAGCATAGTTGCCATGTCAGAAAAGAGATGGTCGATTTTCGATGGTCAGGGTTCGATGAGATTTGTAAAAAATATTGGTTTTTTGGGAGAGATGATCAATGGTCGATGGCTGATGATTGGGCATCGGTGAGATTTGTGGGTGACTTTTGGTTTGTGGAGAAAAATGGTTGATGGTTGATGGTCGAGGATCGAGTGTCGAGGATATCGGTGGGAGGGTTTGGTTCACAAATGAAATCACCTATCCTCTATATTCAATCACTAATAGAGATAATATCAACAGTCCAAAATGCTTTCGATTTGAGATCAACGATGTACATTGCACTTAGGCAAAATTGTCCCACAGTTTAAAAAAACAAAACAAAGTATGGAGCCATTTTCTTATTTTTGCAATAACCAGAGAATATTAAGTTGGATTGAGATGAAACATATGGTTTTTATGTAGAGAGGATATTTATAAAAGTGTCAGAGAGACATTGTCCAATTCTACTTGGATTTTTCAGAAATTGCAAAATAGTGGTTTTTAAAGATCTAGGTCCAAATTGTTGGTAGAGGTTCAGATTAAGCTTAAACTCTTGGAGAGAATACATAAAGTAAGAAAAAAAATAAACCATGAAGCAACTGAATAAATCCCATGGGGATTGGAATGGGGATACTGAAATAGGCCAAAATCCACTATTCCAGGCCACGTTTTGGTGATTTTTCAGATTTGCAGAGCAAGAAAAGTGACCCTAGATCACAAAATTGGAAAATTTTATTTACTCAACATTTTATATGCTCATCAAGACAAACAAATATAGTTTAGTGATTTTTCCAAAAGTGCACATATTGAGAGATAGTCAGTTCCACTAAAAATTATAAGTCTAGAAAAAGGGCTGAAAAAGGACAAAGTTGCAAATTCTAGAGTGTTGTAGTTTTTGATTGGTGCATAAAATAGAAAATATAAGAGTTTTTATGAATTTCTTGTCATTATTATTATCTCTATATCATACAAAAGTTTTTCTATTTCCTGACATATTTTCTTCTGTAGTTGACAGAAGTTGGCATTTCAATAAAATTGCACCTGTGGAGAAAATGCACAAAAAGAACGAAAATGGATTTTTCAGGAAGCCATAAATTTCAACTCAAAGATCATATTTGGGCATGAGTATAGTAGTGGGAAACATGGTTTAGTGGAGAATAACCTGGAATTAATAGAATTCAATGAATTATGATATAATTCTTCATGAATTGAGTAGAAAAAAGATCTATAGCATTAATTGACAAAAAAATTGATATGCATAATTCTAACAAAAATGGGTTCTTGCACATTTTGTATAATTAGAGGTATAATCAGATAAATTCAATCCTAGGATCGGATATCAGAGTCACGAAAGCATGAAAGAGCTTGTAGAAGTGGGTTGAGGTAATAAAGAGTTACAGGGCAAATAATGAAAAGCGAATAAAGAACTTAAGAAGAGTGGAACAAAATGATTACTATTCATCTACTAGAGAGTGTGAATGATTTGCAAGGCACACCAATAAGGATTCTCACATAGGACATGAAGCTAGTAGGCGAAGAATGTCATTAATGGGGCATAGAAAGGAAAATTAAGACTCCATAGCCTTGAAGGTAGAGATGTGTAGATAGTTGCAAAGCTTGATGTGAAAGAGAACAAGGAGCTTAAGAGGTCGTGTGTTGATAATCTCTATATGTCAAGCACATGAGTGCATGGGAAGGATTTCCTAGCTATGACTTAACAACTTTGTCTAATATTACTTAGAAAAAGAAAGCCACTTATGATATTAGAGTTCACAGTGGAAACAAGATACCAATGCAGAGAAATTGGAGATACAATGATGAAGGTTCTTTCACTTGAAAAGTGCCACTAAATGAAAAAATAATTCCATTGGGAATGGTATTGAGTGAGAAAAGTATGGCTTCACAGGGAATTGTTAAATAAATTAAAGAGAACAATTTCCCAAAATTGGAAAATCCAATGGACAACTAGAAGTAATAACAAGGATGTGGAGTGATTATGGGTAAGTTGATTCAAGGATGGTGTGGTAGAAGAGGTATGGAATATTGAGAGATACATGCTTAATTCCAAGGTGTTGGAATGTTCCATAAATGTAAAGTTTGGGTATGAATGCCTAAGAGAAGTTGTTACAAATATAACACATTGGTTGGATTGAAAAATGGCCAAGTGGAACTTCGCTGAAAATTGTTCAGATCATGTAATTGTAGGGAAGATGAGCATAATGGGAGCACACAAGGAGAAAGTATCTAAAGAATTTCAAGGAAAACCAGCTACAAAATAAATAAATAAGTGAAATGAAACATAAATGCACTAGAGTTCATGATGCATACAATGAATTTAAAATGCATACGCATTACTAGGCATGTGGACAGTGAATGCTTGGTGCATATGGATGTGCATTCGTGCATATGTACATGCTTGGATATGCATATGACATGCTTTTGGAATTATAATAGTCTATTGCTATATACATGCAATAATAATGTTATGTTAATTGAGTATGACTAATGATGGATTATATATTTTGGAAAAATGATATAGTATGGTTAAAGATGTGGATGTTGTTTTTGTTGTTTATGACTTCCATCTATTTGAAGACCCGTGAAAAAGATAGGAATGGTGATCAAAAGGATGGAGGAGGAAGCCTACGAGATTATACAAATAGAAGTTGATCATGTAGCAACAAGTAGGTTGATAATAACCATGCGGGTATGCATTTGATTACTTCTAATGTTGAAGGGAATTGAGGTAAGAATTCCCTCAATTAAATTTTCAAGATTTAAATTGATATGTAATGGCCAAAAGCCTAGAGTATGTAAATTTTGTTGATGCTAGAATGCTTTTAGATAAAATGTTAGTTTCATATTGTGTTATGATTGGTTATGGGATCATAACCGGGTTAAATTAGGTAGACATACTCCTACTATAACAATGAATACCCATAGGGATAGTCATGTATGAGACCATGATATGGTTGGATATGGAAGAGATATAGCGCTATGTGAATGCTCAATGGTTTCCCTTATATAAATGATGTTTATACTGTAACCTCTTTGTCGACACTGAATAACACTTAGGAATTATGTTCCTCGTGTTGTGTATGGGTTGAAGAGGAGGGTATCCAAATAGTCGGGCAGTATTGGGAGGAGTTCGACTGAAGTGTTGAGGTGTTGGCTAGACCTTCCAACTCATCATTTTGGAATGCATGTCATAGTTATGTGGTATTATGTGGTCAATGCAAGGATACATTGTGTGGGTATTGGCACTTTGATTTTTATTTTATTGGTAATTATTTGTTGCATTATTAAAATCCTAGGTGGATGAAAATGCATAATGATGGATAACTGCATTATACTTAATATGAATATTAGTTAAAGGTGATTGAATTGTTGTTTGTTACAATTTTGAGATTACTTTTTGGAGTTGTTGAAAATGTTACAAGTGGTATTAAAGGATTTACTGAATGCATTTTGGTGAATTCATGTATATATTATATTGCATAGAAATGATTATGCTAACAGTTGAAATTATGTGAGTATTGCTAATTCATGAAGTTGAAAACAATTCAGAAGTTGTTAGATATTGCAGCAAGAAAGTTGCAGGTTAAAGCAGTTACATATTGATGAATTATGGAAAAGCTCTGTCAGGGGAACAAAGTCATAAAAATATTACTAGATAGAAGAAAGAAAATATTTGTTGATAATACATGTGTAGAGAATTATGGGTCCATTCTCGTTAATAGTTGAATTCCACTTAATGTCAAGAATGAATGGAAATAATTGAATTGTAGTTGTAAACAATTTTGAGATCACTTGTTGCCATTGTACATGAGTTACTGACAATATGTTTGGTTGCATGTAAGATGAGAAAAATTGTAGGTAGGATGGTCTTGGATATGGAATTAATGTGAGCGCATAAGGAAGACCGATATCTACTTTTGCAAGAGCCAAACATTATGAATAGAATATCATGCTTGGAAATTTAATTTTCCTGTATAAAATAGTTTTGGGAATTGTAGTTTAATAACTACTGACAATTGTTTTTGGTTGAGTGTAAGTTGAGAAAATTTCAAGTAGGATGGTCTTCGATATGGCAGGGATGTAATCCCATAAGGAATATTGATATCTACAGCTGTAATATCCAAACCTTATGAGTTGAAACCTCATGGTTGGTGAATTTTATTTTCGTGTATAAAATTGATTTGGAAATTTATAATTAAAGATTGTTATGATATGCTAACAGTTTGTTTGGATGCATGTAAATTGAAAAAACAAAAATTGCAGGAAGGGTGGTCTCAAGTATGGCACTGTTGTAAGCTATAATAAAGACTGATGCATGCCGTTGGAAGAGCCAAATGAATTATGAGCAACAATCCGATACTTGGAAGTTATGGTTTCCCATATAAAACATATTTGACATTTATGATTGAAATTTGTTATAACAATATCTCATAATGGTTCTATGTTTATAATATAGATGAGATGATGGTTATTGAAGTTGTAATCTTGGGAATAAGAGCACCAGAAGGAAATCTAGATCAATGAAAAAGACGTGGAATGAACAAAGTCCAGTGGACTTGTTGTAGCTGGAGTTCTTGAAGCTGCAACTCTAAAACTTCTTGGTTGAGTGCACTAGAGCCCTGGAGAGAAATGGAATAGCCCGAGGGACTACATGGCAGAGAAAGGGGTTCATTTCTTTGGGTTGTGCAGGTTGGTAGGAAGGAGAGCTTGTTGGTTGGAACTGCTACCAGAAATATAAATTTTGAAGATCATTATACATGTTTTGGGCCTGAATGCCTATGTATGCATGTTTTATGTTAGGCCAAAGTGCCTATGTATATAAGAAATTGGTTGGATTTCCTATGTGAATTAAAGGCCAGAGTGCCTAGAATTGTAATAACATCGGTATGGTGTTGTGCACTAAGGAAAGTGCCAAAATAATGGGAGGGGGATGTAACACCCCAATTTTGATCCCTATAAACTAGAATGTATTATGTAAATGTGACTTAAGCTGGTGAGTCGGTAAAGTTGAAAAGGGGGCGGAGTTCCTAGAAATGTAATACACACACACACACATATGTATGTATATATATACATTTAAAAAAATACATCACTAGATGCAGGACAAAAGAGATAGGGGCTATGATTCCACGAGAGAGGGGGGATTAAAGGGCTAAGTCTATTCATTATATTTTATTTACCCTATTGTTTTTAATTGAGAAAATTGGTTGTATGAGCTTCTTGGGAGGATGGCCATGTGGTTTTTGATTTCATGTAATTATATAAACCCTGCATGTGGGTTGTCTGGGGGTTGTTTCTTGTTCTTCTCCATTTACTCTTACACTCTTTCCTTGGGATTCTTCCTCATTCACTCTTTCTAATTTGTGTGCTCTTGGTTGGAGAATGGAAACGAATGGATTGAGGAGGAGAGCCATTGTGAGATGGTTGTGAGGAATTATTGATGATTCCAGGTTGGAATGGATGCCTATTGGCATGAGATTGATGGTAGTTTTGAACAAATTGTCACAGTTGAGAATCCTTAGAGTTTCCGGCAAGGATATTTCCTGACCAGTAGTACTGGAACCTTGGAGAGAAATGGAAAAACCTGGGGGAGTGCATGTTAGAGAAATGGGTTCATTTCTTTGGGTTGTGCAAGATGGAGGGGAAAGAGAGCTGTAAATTAGGATTGTTGTGTGGTTGGGAAAACTTGAGAGATAATTAGCCAACTACTGTGTGTTTTAGATTTAGCCTAGGACCCATCCTTGTGGATTCATAGCCTTGGCTCGAGGTGACCTATTGTTGGGAATTGGAACAACAATGTCTATGGTTGGGAGGAACATCCTTGGTCTACAACCATTTGGTGATAGTTTAAGTAAAGATGAGTGTTCTTTGTGTTTTTTGCATAATTTATATTATGTTGTCTATATTTATCTCTGAGATGTACTTTCGTGTTCATGTTTTCTGCATAATTTATATTATGTTGTCTATATTTATCTTTGAGATGTACTTTCGTATTCATGCTTGCTGGTTATTGTTGTGCATGGCTCATTGTTCCTTTCTTGGATGGTTGAGCATGAATCTTGATTATTGCATGTGTGGTTATTGCAATCTTTCATTCTTATTTTTGAATTAATTGTTATCAGAATTCAAAATATTTTTTGAAGTGCATTTTTGAGGTAGCATGTCTAACCTATTGATGGTTGGGTACGTTACAAGTTCCAAAGATATGATAATATGGAGAGGACCATATTTTTTGTTCGAAGCATGAACAAAATGGGATAGAAGCACCATCGAAAAAGACAAGTTACTCACATTTGATCTGATGGTCAGAGGTGGATTCGGAGTTGGACGATGGTAATAATTCTCAAAAGGAAAATATGGGGAGAGGAAAAAAAATAGAAAGAGAGAGAAGATAAAAAGATGTTCAATATGCCTCCTACATTATCCATAACATACAAAAGTATTAGCGTAATTTGATAAAGTCATTCATTTTGAATGATACATAAAGAATATAAGTCAGATGATGGAATAGAGAGACCTAGGATGTAGAGAATCAGGACACACAAAATACAATAGATGCCCTTTCTCATCTCAATTCTATTTAATTGATATATGTGAATATCATAGATCATATATATCCATAAATTTGTATTCCCTGAGAGAAGCTTGTACAGTTTGGGAAAGGATTTTTATTTATCGGAATAAGATTCTATTTCAACCAATATGCCCTTAGGAATGGCTATACATAACATAGAAATAACACTTGGAAAGGGTGGACAATTAGCTAGAGTGGAAGGTGCTGTAGCAGAACTGATCGCAAAAGAAGATCAATCGGCCACATTAAAATTACCATCTGAAGAAGTTCGTTTAATATCTGAGAACTAATCAACAACAATTGGACAAGTGGGTAATATCATTGCAAACAATAGAAGTTTTGGTAAAACTAGAGCTAAACGTTGATTAGGTAAGCATTATGAGGTAAGAGGAGTAGCTATGAACTTTGTAGACCATCCTCATGGAGGTGGAGAAGAAAGAAACCCAATTGGTAGGAAAAAACCCATATTGAATTCTTAAAAATTAAAATTGGAATAAATATAATGATGTAAATTAGAATAAATTCAAATTGGGGTAAATTTATTCCAAGGGACTTATGGTCAAATGGTTTATGATTTTTAATTGAAATATTTATTTTTATGGCATTGTAATATTTCATTTTAAAATATTCAAATTAGAATAAATGTAATGATGTAAATTGGAATAAACTTGTTGCAATTTATCCCAAGAGACAAGAGACTTATGGTCATGGAGGTGGAGAAGGAAGAACCCCAATTGGTAGGAAAAAACCCATATTGAATTCTTAAAAATTAAAATTGGAATAAATATAATGATGTAAATTAGAATAAATTCAAATTGGGGTAAATTTATTCCAAGGGACTTATGGTCAAATGGTTTATGATTTTTAATTGAAATATTTATTTTTATGGCATTGTAATATTGCATTTTAAAATATTCAAATTAAAATAAATGTAATGATGTAAATTGGAATAAACTTGTTGCAATTTATCCCAAGAGACGAGAGACTTATGGTCAAATGGTTTATGATTTTTAAATGAAATTATTATTTTTAATGATATTATTATATTGAATTTTAAAAAATTCAAATTAGAATAAATGTAATGATGTAAATTGGAATAAATTTTTTGCACGTTAAGAAAAGGAATCCGAACAAGACCAAGACAAGTTTGATGTTTGATTATATGTGTTAAAAATAATAAATTAAATCATTTCTTTTAATTTTTTTTAAATTCGAAGTAATTAGGTTAAAAGTTATAATTTGAGTGAATTGATGAGATGTTTTGCTATGATATTTTGTTTTAATAATTTTATCCATTTTATAAATCCAAATTATCAAAGTTTCAAGTAATTTATAACAAAATTTTACATGACATGAAAAAAAATTAACTTACTAAAAAAATTGAATTTTTTAAATATTTGAAATAAAAATTGTTATTTTTTTTATTAAACTAATGATTCTAAACATTCAATTTTAAATAATGAGAAATAAATATATATTAAACAATTACATGAAAAACACTTCATTTTATTTATATTTTAAAAATTTTAAAAACAATTATAATATTAAAAGTATGTGATTTTTTTTTATAAAATATTTTCATTTATATAGTGTACATATTAGGAAAATATGGTTATGTAACCACCATAAACCAAATTTTGAGTAGATTAAGTCCAACCCATTGTTAAATCTTTCCAAAAGCATAACATTTGTCAAAATTGTTACAATGAATGACTAGGGTGGCAAGTGCAATGGGATGATTCTTGATGTTGAGGGAAATCAACAATACTTTTTTTTATGGGTTTTGGGGTGGAACTATTAATAATTATTAGGTTGAGGTGCTTTATTTATATAAGTGTTTTATTTATATCAATTAAATATATCAAGTGCTTGACTCAAGGATAATAACAGAGTTATTTTTTATTGGAAATTCAACAATAGTTACTAGATTTGTTTTATTTATATCAAGTACTTGACTCAAGGGTGATAACAGAGTTATTTTTTATTGGAAATTCAACAATAGTTATTATATTTATGTGATGCTCTTCTTCCCATGAAAAAATGATTCACCCAAAAATTTCTTAAAATATAAATTAAATGAATTTTTTTAATTATTTTTTAATATTTGAAATAAAAACTGTTATCTTTTTTATCCAAACCAATGACTCTACGCATTCAATTTAAGTAGAAATCAAATCATATATTAAACAACTATAGGTTTACAATATGTCATTTTATTTATATATTTTTTTTAAAGTAATTATAATATTTTTAATAATATGTGAATTTTTGAATAAAATATTTCGATTTATTGTTAATATAAATGAAAGTTTAAGTAGATTAAGTCCAATTGATTGTTAAATCTTTCCAAAAGCATAATACTTATCAAAATTGTCACATGGACTAGGATGGCAGGTGCAAGGGGATCGTTCTTGATCTCGAGGGAAATCAAGAAGAAATGTTTTAATGGGTTATCGGTGGATCTACCAATAATTAGGTTAAGGTGATTTATCTATATCAAGGGATAAAAATTCTTGACCCAAGGAGAATAAGATAATTAATTGTCATTGGATATTCAACAATAGTTATTAGATTCATGTGATGGTCTTCTTCATCTGATGGAAATCTAGTAAGGCTTATTTGGAGAATCCAAAAGGAGGCCAATCGCTTTGAATCTATAGAGTTTTTCATTCCCTAAGAGAAAGGAATCAATAGAATTATCGTTTGGGTAACAAATCCTCACACCTAGAAAGAGAAACCTTGAGGTTAAAAGGGGGTATCCTTCTCCCCAATTCCTTAATTAATTTTTATGATTAATCTAAATTTATGCATGTCACCACCTATCCAAGACAAGTGGAATATCATATGGAATTTAAGGCTCATTACATTCACTATACCATTGTACATTTCAAATTTTATGGAGGAACAATTCTATCAACTCAATTTTATTGTGACCTTGGGTAAAGGTGGGATAATGGAGACTATTTTTGGTCTGGGTGGATGGATTCTAAGAGGCTTCTCCCATATGATGTCAATACTTTAATTATTTTTGGTGTATCCTTGGAGGTGTATAACCTAGAAGCATCTCTTTGTAGCCCATATTTGGTGATTTATTGTAGAAGTTTCTCAACCCTACCAACAGTTGAGGTGAGTAGCTATGTTAATCACCCAATCTTAGATTGTTCTCCCACATCTCTCCTTATGTTGTGCTTGGTGATTTATTGGAGGCATTTCATAGCCCTACCCACCATATAGGTGAGTAGATTTGTTAATTACCTAATCTTAGACTATTCCCCCATGTTTTTTGGTTTTAAATTGGTGGTTAAAGTGTGGTTCTTAGTGTCGAAAAAATATTTTACAAAGAGGGTTTTGAATTGGTGGATTATGGGTAGTTTAATTTAGAGATTGGAATGTATGGTGAGTCATAACCATCCAAGGTGATACCCCCTTTGTGAGATTACAAAATTTAGTCATGTTTTTTTGAAGACAAGAGTCTCTTATTGCAAATAATAGGACCTCCATTTTTACTACTACATGAAGAATTCATGCTCAAGAGGAAAATCATAGCAATGGGTTAGCACTTACAAATGGAAACTCTATTGCAACAATAGAGACAAATTGAAAACTTAGAGG
>JASDQU010262588.1:0-11223 GCA_032191745.1 Picea mariana
ACAATGGGTTTTAATACCAAAACATGTCGTGGATGCGTTGGCTGCCACTTGGCATCAATATATGTATATAGTTTTGGTTAAAAAACCTTTGGTGGGCGCATATATATAGTTTTATTTTGATTAAAACTTTGATGGGGCGGAGTTAATATTAAAACTCATTTTTTTAATGCGCAACAAAGAGCCTACAGGATTCGACCTTGGGTCGATTGCAAGAAATCCCCGCGCCCTTACCACATGGGCTAGTTGTGTTAGTTGCATTTCAAAGGGCTCGTATATTTTAAAAAATGGACACATGGGCGGAGGCGCGTGAAAAGGGGGCCAGCCCCTAAGGACCAACCACATGGTGATGTGACCACGCGCATAACCGTGGCTCTAACTAGCAGTTAGCGTATTTTTGGGGGCGGAGTCTGCCATTTTTTATTTTTGGCTATTTTTAGAGAGATTAACTCCCACTTTCCCTAATTTGGTGGAGTTTTGTTGGGGAAAAGAAGGAGGAGTCAATTATTGGCATATCTCGGGCTACAGGAAACCATTCTTGACGAAATTTTGGTGGATTTTGGGTCTCTTCAACCTTCTGAAGCTATTGGAATAGTTTTCAGAGCCATCTGAGGTAATTTGCAGGTGATTTTTCTTCATGGAAGTTCCAGGAGCCATAAGGGCCAAATCAGTTTGGGAGCTGCATTGGGATTTGTGCAGCCAGTGAATGTGGAACGAAGGTCATTCCTGAAGTTTATCATCATTCTAAATCTATTTCTATAGCTTGTTTTTCCTGTTGAGGCTTTATTCTCATTGTTTAGCTTCAGGGAAGCTTTCAGGGCCACAAGGGCCATTTCAGTGCTGGAGCTATTTGGAGGCTATGTGCATCCATTTTTGGTGATTCAAAAGCCTAGGTTGGATATTTTCGACCTTATGAATCTGATGGAAGAGGTTTTAGAATCATTTTAGGTCATATTCACCACGAAATTCTCCATTCAAGATTAAAGGGCCACTAGGGCCATTTGGGGAAAGTACTGTATAAGGTACATTTTCACTGTTTAGTGATTGGAAAAGAGCATGTTCAGCTAATTTCTATTTTCTGATTCTGTATTTACAGTCAGTTCTGTATTTTGAGACATTCATATTCTTGTATTAGCATTTGGAGCATTTTAATACAAGAGGACAAGCCTATTTTGGAATGCTTGGTCCAACAGATGTAGCCCAAAGGTGGTGAACTGCTTTATCATTTTGGTATTGCTGTGATTTGTTGTGTTATTTGTTGTTGTTACATGGATGTGTATTGATTTATCACACATATTTAATCATGTAAAAGAACCTTTATTCACATCTATACATTGCAAATAAGAACCAAGAACTTAACACATAAAACCTCTTGCACATTTTAACACATGAAGCAAGGTCCTGTTAAGGTTTAATTTAATGAGGAAAATGGATACCTTGCACCCTTAAACAAGTAAATTCCATTTTCAGATCAATTTTGACCGTGTCATTTCCTTGGTAGGATGATTTAAGGATGTCCTAGGCCTATTTTGAAGTACCAGTGCCTGTGATTTTTGAGAAAATCGAATCATCCACAGAATTTTGAATCCAGAATTTAGCTTTATTTGCTTTGTTCCTCTGAGTTGCTTGAGCAATTATCTGCTGGTTTTTCATGGTAGAAAGGTCTGCTGGATTTGGTTCCACATATCCAAGATCCACTGGATCCCAACACTCTTGTTCTTGCAAGAATGATCTCATTTGAGGAGACCAAAACTCATAGTTCTTTCCAAGAAGAATCAGACCTTGAGTTGGTTCGAAATTGTTAGACGTCGCCATTTTTAACAAATTTAGCAAAACCGAAAAAGAATTTTTGAAAAAATTGTGTTTACCTATTTTTTGCGCCTAAACCGGGTCTGCTAATTTCTTGCAGTGACGTTGGAACTCTGCGATTCAAGATTTTGTGAGTTTTGACTTCACGATTCTGACTTCGGGACTTCGTTATATGAGTCCTTTGAAATCTTGTTTCTCCAACTTCCGATGAACGAAACACCGAAGAAAGATTAACGGCCTTGAATTGGCCCTTAGTCTCCATGCAATGTGACCACGTGCCTAGATGTTAAAGCGCTACCAGCAAAATGCCAAAATTTCCTTTTGGACAATTCAATGGTCCAGATCTTCCTGTGATCTGACGGTCCAGATTCTTTCAGGATTTTCGGATGTTGGGTTTCGCGATTTCGTGAAACTTGATATCGAGTTCTTCTGACTCCTCAATTCCCTGATATGTGAATTATCTAAATGTCGTGATTGGCTTCAAGGATCAATGAACCTCATTGATTTGAGATCAACGACTCATATTATTTTGGAATTTCACGTATCGGTATTTCGTGACTCTTGAATTTGTGATTTCGAGTTTCAGCACTTCATGTTTCCCAATGTCGAGAACCTCTGTCTTCTCGATCTCCCGATCTCTGAAATGTTGATTTTCCGAAATGGAAAAGTGTCCTTCTTCTTTCGAAAAATCTCCCGAAATCCTAGATTATTGCCACGCATCTCCTTAAGATGGACGGTCCTCCTTCGTTTCACGATTTCACGACTTGCGACCCCTGGTGACACAAATCCTCTTTCAACTTGAAACCCTGGTAGCCAAAATACCGACGATTTCCTCGATGTCCACCACATGTCCCAATGAATGGACGGCTGTGATATTTTCGCTATTTTGGGACTTCCACCATGGAGTGCACTGATCTCTCATCCTCAGGACCTCTGAGCTCCCGAATGCCGAAATCCCGATGTTCTCACTCTTTTGGGACTTTCACCTCTCCTGTTCATGAAGGCTTAACCCTCTTTCATCTCCTGACAGATCCAACGGTTGTTGAGTGTTTTCTCAAGATCTTATGGTTGTTGGCTATTCTGAACAACATCCGACGGCTTAGAATCTCTTCTTCCCTGTGCGCTCTAGAGGACTAAGCCTTGTGCACTTTCTCACGGATCCGATGGCTATCGGTCCTCTGCACCAAATCTGACGGTTGAAGGTCTTTTGTCATTGCTAATCTCTCCTCGTCCTTACTGCAGTCGACTTGCACCTTAGGTCTGTTCACAGGGATGATCTTACGGCTGCAACTACTCATTCTTGGCTGCTTTCACAAGTTCTTTGCTATATTTGTAAGGATTTTCTCTCACGGAAGAAAAAATCGTGAATCTTTCAAAGATTCGAAATAATTTCATGAGTTATTTGAAGCTTACTGTTCTCTGCTGCAATCTTTGACAGAGGAGAGATATTTCCCAAAATTCTTTAAATGATTCTACCTCCTGCAACAATATTTTACAAATTTGAACGAATTTCTTTGAATTCTTCAAATGTTCCTGCCTCTTGTAGCTCTTCTTCGTGAATCTTTGACGAATTTGAAATTGTTCATGATTATTTAGAGTTTCTCCTTCTGGGGTCTCTACTTTCTCGATCTTTTGAGTGTATAGTGCTCTGCTTCCTCACGTGAGCTTCCTATGAGGATCTTTTGAGAGTATTACGGACAACTCTCCAAGCCTTGTGAAAAGTTTGTGTCACATGCTCTCGTGATCCATGTAAGCTCTGCGCTGTGAGGATCGTGTTGCTCTCCAGCCTGTGTGAAGAGGCTTACTGTTGAAGCTATGATACCATGATAAATTGTGAAGCAAGAAATGTAGAGAGAAAGAATAGAGCAAAAATAGTATTCAGTATATTGAGAATGTAAGAAGAAAGTACAATGAGAAGAGTTAATGAAGAAGTGATGTGAAAAACGAAAATAGTTGAGCTAAATAGGCTCAAGCAAATCAAGAAAAGAAAGTACAGCTGGCCAGGATAGTTGGCAGCGTATAGTCAGCTTGTTGAGGTTACATTATATCTAACAAATAGAGGATAATTTTCTTGTAGAAAAAGAAAGGAAATATATAATGTAAGGAGAAAAATTTGCAAAGTTTGCTTAGAAATTGAAGGACTTAGAGATCGACTAGACCCTTTTTACTAGTTGAAATCAGTGGAGATGTTAAATGTGATGGTCATGATTGTCAAAGGGTGTTGGCACTACTATCGAGGGAAACTACCCCATATCTATGTCCAAGTGCAAACAACGGTATTATAAGAATGAATGTCCACTGGGAGATACTTGGAGATACTGGGATATGGGTGAAAATATTGATGTAGAGAAGAAGCGGAATTGCATACAATTTCTGTAAATCTTACCTTCTCTCCCAGATATGGGTGAAAATATCGATGTAGAGAACATGCAGAATTGCATACAATTTCTGTAAATCTTACCTTCTCTCCCTCTTGCAAATCCTACTAATCGATGGAGACAAGAGCACCAAACATTGAACGAAGAATATAATTGTGGTTGATTGCATGGTCAAAAGTGTGTACCCCTTGGCCCCTCATCCTCCCTGGTTGTCGATTCTAGCAACAAGAAAGAAAATATAAATGAATATTGCGTGGTGATCAGATGAAAGGATGACACCTAGTTAGACCAAGTTCACATTATTGATAAGAGAACGTCCACCATTGCTAAGTGTATGTGAAGTCCATCATAACCCTTCAAGTGGATCTAACACTTTTCCTAATTGAATATTTTAACTATGTCGAGGAGTAGGCTACTTAGAATGTCCGATGCACTAAGGAGAGAGCAACATGTTTCAAAGATTATGACAATTATCTTTAGTGTCCTGTACACACATCTAGTGATTATGGAAAAAGTCATGGTAGATTTATCACTTTGAGAGGCCCTCGATCTATCAAAGGCTTCAACTCCTTTGTGCACTACATAACTGACCCAATCAACTGCATTTACAACAATACAATGAATGAATCGTGGAGACACACACATTGGGAGGTGGGAGGTACTTGAACTATGGAAAAATCAAATAATAAATCTACTATCACTTTCAATTCTAAAGCTACTCATGAACGTGTCAGAGAGTAATAAATTGTTCCATAAACAAAACAAAAAATAATCTTTCTTTATAACTTCATGGAAGACAAATTTCATGAAGGAACAAAGAGATGGATTCATGTGCTACAACCTTATTCATTATGGATGATAATTACAAGGTTGAGTCCTTGTTTTGCAAGGGGTAGTAGGGATATGTTTTATCATCTAAGGATAATTACAAGATGTTATACTTGCAAATACAGAAACAGAAATATCACATAAGATAATCAATAATAATGTAGACAAGAATCAAAACAATTTAAGTGGTTCACCCAAACGTTGGGCTATGTCCACCAAGCATAGGTATCGATTGTTTTATTATTCATATCAAGGAGATTACAACATGCTCACACTCATCTCACTCTCACAGTTTCTATAGCCATACATCAATTTATAGCAATGTACATTAGAAACTAATTATTAAATGTAAACTCATACATATTCTAACTTGGTCGTATTGGTTACAACCAATGCTGGATTATAGGATCTGCAATCCTATTCATGGAAGAATTCGTTGTCACCATTTCCAACAATCTCCACCTTGAAAACAATTAACCTGATACCTTACCTTACTACTCCTTTGTTCATCGCCTTTTCTACAAGCCGAGAAAAGCCAAGCACTATCGTAGCTTCTCAAAGAGTATTGGTTTTGTGAACATGTCTACACAGTTCTTCTTTGTATGCACTTTCTCAAGAGAGACTTCACCTTCATCGATGACCTGTCTTACAAAATGGTACTTGATAGGTATATGTTTTGTTTTACTATGATAGGTTCGATTCTTAGCCAAGTGAATAGAACTCTTACTATCACAAAGTAGCTTTACTTTGTCTTGCATCCTTCCAAACTCACCAAACAAACCTTTCAACCAAACTGCCTCTTTGCAAGCATGTGAAGCAGCTACATATTGTGCTTCAGTAGTGGATAAAGAAACAATGTTCTGTAGCTTTGACATCCAACTAATAGCTCCACCTGCAAGATTAAATACATACCCTGAAGTTGACCTTCTCTTGTCCAAAGCACTTGCAAAATTAGAATCAACATATCCACAAGTTGATTCACAACCACTGTTATAGGTGATACAATAATCACTTGTGCCCATTAGATACCGAAGCACCCATTTCACTGCTGCCCAATGCTCTTTACCTAGATTTTCCATAAACCTGCTAACAACCCCAACTGCATGTGAAATGTCTAGCCTTGTACTAACCATCAGATACATTAGACTTCCTACTGCATTAGAATATGGTATTTGAGACATATATTCCTTTTCTTCTTTTGTACTAGGACATAAACTTCAAGAAAGCTTAAAATGGCAAGCCAAAGGGAATGAAACTGGTTTCACATCGTTCATAGAAAACCTCAAAAGTATCTTCTCAACATACTTCTGTTGTGACAACCAAAGCTTACCATTCCTCCTGTCTCTAAATAACTCCATGCCCAAAATCTGCGTTGCTGCTCCTAGATCTTTCATATTGAATGTCCTAGCCATTTGAGCCTTTAACCTCTTGATCTTAGTTATGCTTTTTTGCTAAAAGAATATCATCAACATACAATACTAAGATAATGAGTATGTCATTATTCAATTTCTTAAAGTAGACATAATGATCATACTCACTCTTTGTATAATTATGGCTTACCATGAAAGAGTCAAATTTCTTGTACCATTGTCTGGGTGACTGCCTCAGACCATACAATGATTTCTTGAGCCTACAAACAAACTTCTTGATATGATTCTAAACAAACCCTTCCGGTTGTTCCATGTATATTTCTTCATCCAAATATCCATGTAAGAAAGCAGTCTTAACATCTAGTTGCCACAACTCCAAATCAAATAATGCAACTAATGCTAACACAATTCGAATTGAAACAATCATTACAACTGGTGAAAAAATCTCATGAAAGTCAATACCTTCCTTTTGAGAATATCCTTTCGCAACCATCCTTGCCTTGTACCTTTCCACCTTATCATCAACATCCTTATTCATCTTGTATACCCACTTGCAAGCTACAATTTTCTTGTCTCTTGGAAGTTCTACCAAGTCCCATGTAGCATTCCTCTCTAATGCCTTCATTTCATCCTTCATCGCTTTTTTCTATTTATCACTCTTTGAAACCTTCACAGCTTCCTGATAGCATGAAGGTTCATCATCATTAGTACTAAAAGAAACTAATGAAACAAAATCATCATACCTTCTTGGAGGATTTTTGACCCATGTAGACCTCCTTATAGAAGTTTGTGGCTCATCCACAATCTGTTGACTGTCATCATCAACCATATCTTCCTCTGTTGCAGGAGAATCTTCATGAACATTTCTAAAACTTGTTCAGGTTCACCTTCATTAGTTTCAAACTTAATTTGTTGATACTTTAGTGCTTCTCCCTATTTCATTTGAACATCTACATTTGATTTGATAAGAGATTATTCATCAAATATTACATCTTTGTTAATGGTGATCTTGTGGGTAGTAGGATCCCACAACGTGTACCATTTAATACCATCACCATATCCACGAAAGATAAGACTTTTTTATTTTGGATCTAATTTAGAATGATGATGTTTCATAATTAGAGCATAGGAATCCCAACCAAAAACATTAAGATTAGAATAATTACAAGGATGACCTCTCCATACCTCTTCAGGAATTTTTCATTCTATTGTTGTTGATGGTTATCGATTCACCAGATAACAAATTGTAGATACAGCTTCTACCCACAGTTCCTGTTGCAAGTTGGTGTTACTTAGCATACTCCTTGTTCTCTCTAGAAGAGTCACGTTCATGCATTGAACAACTCCATTTTGCTGAGTATAGGCAGTGGTTTTATGCCTATCGATCCCAAATTTCTTGCAATAATTCTCAAACTCCATTGATGTAAATTCACCACCATTATTTGTTCTTAAAAATTTAATGGATCTACCAATGCTCTTTTCCACTAAAACTCTAAACTGCTTGAAAAATGTAAATACATCATCCTTACTCTTTAACATATAGATCCACACCTTCCTAGAGAAATCATCTATAAAAGTTATAAAATATGATGATCCTCCATATGAAGTAGTAGGGGATAGTCCCCAAATATCAGAATGGATATAGTCTAGGATTCCTTCACTGGTGTGTCTTCCGGTTTTAAATCTCTGCCTATTCTGTTTTCCATAAATAGAGTGCTTGCAGAAATCTAACTTTAAAGAATTGAGACTAGGAAGCAACTTGTGATCAGTTAATACCTTTAATCCTTGTTCACCCATACGACCCAACCGTTAATGCCACAGTCGAAAAAAATCACTGTCATTCTTAGATACCATTGTTGGATGATTTGATTCAATCCTTCCTTCCAAGAGAAACAGGTCACCAACCTTCTCCGCTTTCATAACCAATAGAATTCCTTTATAGAGCTTCATAAATCCACCTTGAATAATAGTCTTGTAACCTCCTATGTCTAAGACTCCCAAAGGTATTAGGTTCTTTATAAGATCAGGTACATGTCATACATCAGTTAGTATTTTAACAGTTCCATCTAACATCTTAATTCGAATGCTACCAATTCCCACAACTTTAGATGAAATATCATTTCTCATGTAAACTACTCCATCATCTATAGACTAGTAAGTAATAAACCAATGTCTATGAAGACACATGTGGTTTGAAGCACCAGAATCTAATAGTCATTCTTGATAATGACATGAACCACTACTAATTGATAAAACTTCATCGACTATACCTGAACCTGTTTCAGTTGCATTTGCTTCCTTCGTCTCTTTGGGAGGGTATTCTTTGGAGGCTTGTTGTTGCTTCCAATAGTCCTTCTTCAGGTGTCCAGATTTTCCACAAAACCAGCACTTGAGCTTTCTCTTTCTACCCTTTGACTTTGACCGAGAGAAATCCATCTGACCCTATCCTCTTTCCTTAGGTTTGTCTCTGATCACCATCACCTCAGATGTAGAGGTTTCTTAATTGGATTTCTTCGTTGTTTCCTCAGACAATAAAGCTCCAACGGTATCGTCAAACTCAATACTTTTTGTTGAACTAAAACTAATAGAGGTAACAAAGTGATCCCATGATGTGGGCAAAGAACACAATAATGTAATTTCCTTATCTTCAGATTCAAATTTCACTCCCATGCTAGTCAACTGAACTAAGAGAGTATTAAATGTATTCAAATGATCAACTATATTCATACTTTCCTTCATGTGCAAATTGTACAATTGTCTTTTCAGGAAGATCCAGTTTGTCAAGGATTTTGTCATGTACATGCTTTCCATATTTGACCACAAACCGACTATTGTCTTCTCTGAGACAATGTTGGACTGTACATCGTCGGCCAAACACAGGCGTATGGCACTGAGTTCTCTTGCATCCATCTCATCCGAGTCTTCATCTGTTATGGATGCAGACTGATTTGCTCTTCCCAAAAGCGTCCTCATCACACCTTGTTGCACGAGCAAATCATGCATCTTAACCTTCTAGATCTCGAAATTATTCTTTCCATTAAATTTCTAAATTTCGAACTTAACACTCTCCGTCTTTACCATTAGAGGAAACATCAAAAAAAAAAAAAAACATTGCTTGTAATATCCAAGGCCCTTTCAAATATATGTGGAAAAATAATAATATAAACTTTGCAAGATTTAATAAAAGAGTTTAATAAAAAACATTTTACTAACCTCTCCTCTTCTTTATAAGATTCACCTTTTTAAATTTACTTTATACCTTTTACTCCATAAAAGAACCTTAAAACAAAAAATTATCCAGCCACGTGAACACACTTTTGAGATATTAAAAAATTCACTTTTTAATGCCTCCACAGTATTTAATTCCAAAGTATTGTATTTAATTTAATGCCTCCATACCTTTAATTATGTTATCAAAAGGCATACGGATTTTTCCTTGAGATGGGATCGACGCTCCTTGGAATATTTAAGGGAAGTGCGAGTTTGAAGTTGGAGCGTTCCCTTAGTGTGGAGGTGGAGCGCTAGCGCTCCCTTACTTCAACGCTCCCATTAAGCAAGGTGCCCAGTGCCGATGTCAAAAAACAACGCTCCCTTCAAGCAACATCTCCAACACAGCGATCTCAAACGCAGCCTCTTCCAGCGAGCGGTTTTTCCAGTCTGCGACATCTTAGTTTTGATACCACTTGTTATATTTGCAAATGTAGAAACACAAATTTTACATAAGACAATCAATAAGAATGTAGAGAAAAAACACATCAATTTACGTGGTTCACCCAAACGTTGGGCTACGTCCAGCAAGCATAGGTATCAATTGTCTTATTATTCAGATCAAAGAGATTACAACAGGCTCACACTCATCTCACTCTCACATCGTCTATGGGCATACATCAATTTATAGTAATGTACATTAAAAACTGATTAATAAATGTAAACTCATCCATATTCTAACTTGATCGTATTGGATGCAACCAACGCTAGATTATAAAATCTAAAATCCTATTCATAGAAGAATTCGTTGTCACCGTTCCAACACAAAAGACATGTGAAAGTTTCCATTAAGATATTCTATGAAATATTGCATGATAGTCTAAGCACCATGATATTGTTGCAAGAGATTGCAATTCATAAGCAGGTAACTCAACCTTTTATCATCAGAATCATTATTGATATTATGGATCCCATAGAAAGAGGAACTTTTGGGTCCCTCACTATTGTTTTCGACAAAATGAAATTGGATTTGCACCATTTCCTCTCTCACCAAGAGGGAGAGGAAAAAAATTCCAATAGTAATAGCATTAGTAGTAACGATGATGATCATGACGATGAATCATAACTGTCGATGCAGTGAATATGACGATGAAACTCTGTTACTGTAGTAGAAAAATACATTTAGGGTTATGAACAAACAAACAAACAAATGATCGTCCATGGGTTCTGGTCAAATGTACAACCGATTGACTTGCATGAAGTAATAATCCATTATCATACAAATTCCAATGGTTTAGACTTCACTAAACCATTGTATCATGGTCGCATGTATGGTTGGTAAGAAATTGTATGGTTGGAAAGAAATCAGATTTAATATGCAATTCATCAAGCACCTACACCCAAATGAAGTAAATAGCGTGTGTTGGGTATGAAAGTTGACCTCAAGAGATAAAAAGTATATTCACAAACTTGAACAAATGAGAAGAAGCATGTAGCTCGACTTGTGGTCGAATCATTCGAAGACCATGAAATCCAATAAATGTGAAGCTAAGCTGACTTGTGGTCGAGTCATTTGATTGTCCCATCATCATGTTGGTCGACCATGGATGATAGTCATATTTTATTTATTAACT
>JASDQU010262589.1:0-15325 GCA_032191745.1 Picea mariana
AATAGAACATGTGTTTATCTCACTAAGCACAGTGTGGTAGCAATGAGTTTATTAGGATATAATTCACAAAAGTGTTTTCGGTGCAACAATCGATGCAATAAGTAGACAACGGTGTAACGGGTCTCTCCAATGGACGAGAGGCCTTCATCAATGTGGTTATGTTTGTTGCGGCATGGTCCCAATGGTTTGATGGAGAGATTTATGTCCATAACTATATTTCTAACCATTTGGGGCATCGATCTAACGGTTATAATGATTTGAATGGATATATTTATTCGTCATGGCGAAGTGCCATGTTGCGCTGTTCTGGTATACCGACGAAGTTCCAGTTTTTCAAACCTTCCTTCTGCGAAGTTCCCTCTGGAACCTTCGGTAATTTTTCTATCTTTGCTCTCTTCTTATTAAGATTTCTAGCCTTCTTCCCTGGGATCTTTGTCTCAATATTCCTCTTTCCATTCTGATTCCTATCTCCTTTTGGCATAGTAACTTCATGTTGTTCATATTCTTTCATAGGGTTAGAGAGTAATACTTCTTCTCTATCCAGGATAGGTGATCCACTCTTCGGTGATTCTTCTTGTGTTCTTTTAACTTCGTCATCCAAGTTTCTAGTTCTAAACAGCTTTGATATATTCTCCCGTTCTTCAATAAACTGTGCTATCCTCCTAGTCATGAAATCTTTTAATTCTTGCTTCTTTTGCCCTAAGACTTTGTCTTCTTTTCTTCTGGCCTAATCCTTCTCAATCAAAGTTTTTCCTAGTAATATAGCAAATGGGGCGATGTTCTCAATAAATTTAACAACCTCAAAATCCTCCTTTGTCAAAGTTCCATGAGCATTCATAGATATCTAGGTGTGTCTTCCACATAGGGTTATCAACTTTCCTCTGAATAATCTTATTCCTCCTAATGAAGGAATTATAGCAGGATTTTCCAAAATTTCCCAAGTTCTTTCTGTCATGATATTCACCTGTGTTTCCTCATCTAGAACACAATCAATGTCGAAGTCTCCTATTCTTGTTTCTATGCATTCTTTTTCTTTGAATATCTATGATACATTGATATTTCTGTGATCATTCAGGGTTTCTTTGATTTGTAGCAATATATTCTCTGATTCTTTCTGGGTTTCTACCATGGTATTAGTTTCTTGATCTTCTTCAGGTTTTTCTTGTCTCATATTTATTCTTTCAACCTTAGCAATCATTCTATGGAAATCCAAAACTTCATGATCCACAGCTTGAAAACAAAGACAGCTAGGTCTTTTACCAGGGCATTCCTTAGAAAGATGTCCTGATCTTCTGCAATTATAACAAAGGGTTAATCATCTCTTTCTTTTAAATGATCCCCAACCTTTCATGTACCGCGCACTAGGGTCATAGTAGCTAACCTGCAAAAAATTCTTTCTAGGATCCTGCATCCATTTGTTAGTCCAAACATTCTTTCTATGCATATGAATAACATATCTTTCATTATTTCTATCGGATCTACTCATATCAAACCTTCTTTCATCTAGGTATTCTCTAATTTTCAATCTAGGACAAAATTTATCAAACATACCTAGATCCATACTTTTGAAACAAAAATTTCCACTTATCTTACCTTTTTCAATCAAAACTTTTCACTATTCTTACCTTTAACAAAGCACAAAGCTCTAAGATCTTACCTCTTGTCTTCAGATCTGAATTTTCTTCTTAGCATAGAGATTCATAAGTCAAGTAGACTACTACACACTAAAGCGATAGATCTATGCACAGAGCTTTCTTTTCTTCAGTTCCCAACAATCACAGTTTCAAGTCCCAGCAACAGAACCATTTGTTGGCATAGGGGCGGACCCAGGGTTCAACACTACAACAACGCACGAAACAAAACCTAACTACCAACCCTTTCGGCAACACTTGTGAAGTAGATGAAGTCTCACCCGACGTAGGGGAAAGCATGGTTGCAGAACTCAGATGTCTACAACCTTACCTAGGAAACCAATCTGTGATTACAACACCTTAAGATAGCACTTAGTAGTCATAGTTCATAGTATTCACATTGCAGAGAAAATCTGAATCACAAAGCAACACAATATTCAACCAGATCTAACATATAGATGCACTTAGCATAAGGGAACATATCATATCTAGTATTCATCCTTATTATTAAGAACTAAGAACCATTCTGTGATTACTATATCGACTGCCTCTAAACACACATCAGTGCACTAAGAATTAATCACATCAACAATAAAACAACCATAAAGCACAATGCAACCATAACACAACATATACGTGGTTCACTCCCAGTCTGGGGCTATATCCACCAACTCTTCTTCTCTTTTATTATCTTTGGTCAATCAACTACATGCACAGAGCCTCCCTACTCCGCATAGGATAGGATATCTGCACACACTTCGCTAGATCCTCCTTCCCTGAGATAGGTAACAGCACTGTACTTAGCACTTAGCATGGTACAAAACCCTTATTTTTTCTTACATCACCTAGACTTCTATTTATACATTACAAAAAGGGCCTAAACATGGGTAACCCCAAGGGTCGACATCCCCATACCCGTTACATAATCCCAAAACCCAAAAGTCCCTAAAAAGGGGCAAAGATCTTGCGATCTCTGCTTTGATTTGAGCTCTGCCTTCGACAGCCTGTCGAAGTCCCAAAAGTAGGTCAATCATGACCAAGGATCCTCAAAACTTGGTCAAGGGACAACACAGTCCTTCTCCAATGCATTGACGAGGTAGCTCACCCAGTTCATCTGCATGCCCTCAACGCACTTTCCTGCGAGGTTGACGATGAACCTTGTAACTTGCATTGGTCTATTCTTCCTGATGATCTTTCCAGTGATTAGTTGACAAGCTACGCACACTGCACCATCTTGGATGGAGGATACCTTGTAGCCTTGTTTCCCCTTCTCTACATCACCAAAGGTTTCCTTTATACGATGCGCCAGGAAGCGATATGCAACTTTCCCTAGATAGAATTGTTGAGGGTCTGACCCCTTCACTCTTAGTCCAATGATCATGTGGATCAACACCGAATCCACAATCATGCTCCTGTCTAATCAGAGATAACCTCCATGGTAGCACGCCAGGAGGAGTTTAACACATGCGTTAAAATCCTAATGTCTACCAAAGTGGGGGATCTTCATCACATTTAAGATGGAGGACCTTGAAATCTCCTTAATTCATGGTTGGGGGACTATCTTTGGTTTCTTTCTGTTGTCTTGGTTAGGTATCGATGTGGTGTGAGTAGTGCATAATTCTTCCTGTCTCCAAGGTTGAAATCGATGATCTTAAGTTGAGGGATCAGTCCTAGATGTGGTTCAACTACGCCTATCCCCTTCGGGAGGTATGTAGTGATGAGCATGTACTCGAAGTCACATGAGACACTATCATGACTAACCGCGCCAGCCAGAGGTGAGATATAGTTGGGAAATACCAACAGGATCAGCTTCACGTTTGCCAGGTCGTCACGGTTCCTTCTTCTTTTCCCAGTCGTTGTTTGGCTAGATCGATGTGCAGGCGAGGGGGAGGCTTACAATCCAGCCATCGATGAGGCTTGTACTCCTACGAACATGACCTTCTCATCCATAAGGTTGATCAATATTTCTTCTACCAATTTCTCTACTACGCTAAGGTCGCCCGATATGCATGCTCGTAAAAAAATAACTCGGGTAAGTAACTGAACATTGAAGGTAATAAAAATGGGTGGCGAGGCCTCAAAAGCACAATGCAATAGAAACCAGTTCTCTATTAGCTTAGATAATCACAGTTTGAAAAAGTGTCCCCAGTGAGGCATTTGACGGATTAAATAAGCAATGTTGTAACGGGTTCCTCCAACAGATCGAAAATCCTCAATCAATACAATTCCATCCATTATGGCATGGTCCAAAAGGTCCAATGGCGATCTTTCCGGTAATAGCTTTGTTTCTATCCATTCTAGAGTGTTGTTCTAATGGTCGAGATGCCTCCAACGATCATATTTCTTTGCCNATGAGTCTCTCGGTTCCTTTTTCCATTCTAATTCTTATTTTCTCCTAGTAAAGGGACTTCGCATTGTTGAGGGTCTTTCAAAGGGTTCAAGTGTAGTACGTCCTTTCTTACTTCTTCTGGGGTAGTTTATCTTCTTTCCTGCATGGATAGGTTTTGTAAGCCTTCCTGTATTCTTTCAACCTCAAAAACCTTCTACTGCTTCGACTTGTCCTCCTGTTCTTGTATTAGTCTCGCTATTTTTCTGGTTATAAATTCCCTTAATTCTTTCTTTTTCTGTTCTGTGGCTTCTTCTTCTTCTTTTCTTCGGATTTGATCTTTCTCACTCCAAGTATTTCCTTAAAAAAGTGAAAAAGGGGTGTTGTTATCAACAAACTTAATGACCTCAAATTCTTTTTTAGTCGATGTTCCATGAGCAATCATAGTTACATGAGTAAGTCTTCCACATAAGGTTATCATCTTTCCTTTAAAAAATCTTATCCCTCCTAATGAAGGAGTCATAGCAGGCTTTCCCAAAATTTCCCAAGTGCTTTCTGGCATGATATTCACCTGTGTTTCTTCATCTAATACACATTCTATGTCGAAGTCTCCTATTATTTTTTCTATGCACTCCTTCTCTTTTAAGATCTTTGGTAAATTGATGTCTCTATGATCATTCAATGCTTCTTTCATCTGTAATAGCATAGTCTCTGATTCTTTCTGGTTCTCTAGCATATCCTTGGTTTCTTGACCTTCTTCATGGTTTTCTTGTCTCAAATTCATCTTTTCAACTTTAGCAATCATTCTAGGGAAATCCAAAACCTCATGACCAACAAGTTTACAACAAACACAAATAGGAACTCTACCAAGGCATTCCTTAGCAAGATGTCCTGGTATTCTACAATTATAACATAGTGTCAGTCCTCTCTTTCTTTAGAACGATCCCCAACCTTTTTTTTACCGCGCACTAGGATCATAGTGATGGACCTACAATCTGCACAAATTCTTTCTAGGATCCTACATCCACTTGTTAGTCCAAAAATTCCTTCTGTGCATAGGAATAACATATCTTTCTCTAACTCTGTCAAATTTATTCAGATCAACGTTTTCTTCTAGCCATGCCCTAGTTTTCAGACTAGGACAAGATCTATCAAACATACCTAGATTCATACTTTCAAAGAAAAAATTTCCACTTATCTTACCTTTAGCAGAGCACAAAGCTTCAAGATCTTACCTCTTTTCTTCAGATCGAGCTTCTCTTTCTTAGCACGAAGCTTCACAAGTCAAGTAGATTACTGCGCACTACAACATCAGATCTATGCAAAGATCTTTCTCTTTTCTTCAGTTCCTAGCAATCACAGTTTCAGGTCCCAACAACATTCAATCACATCGTAAAGAACTAAGCATTCATAGATCTATCTATCATCCATGAAAAAAGTGCACTAAGAAAATCAACACATAAACAACATGAACATTATAACACAAATCACATGGACAGAATATATACATGGTTCAACCCAATGTGGGGCTATATCCACCGACTCTTCTTCTTTTCTTATTAGTCTCCTTCAATATTCTTACAGGCATAGAGCCATAGATCCAACTCTGTAAAGGACATCAGATTTGCACACACCTCACCAGATCCTCCTTTCCCGAGTTAGGTCAAAGAACAAATCCTTACACAGTCCGTCTCCACAAATCACTTACAATATTCTTACACTTAGATCTGCAAGCCTTAAGACATCTTCTTGCACATAGCTAACACTAGAACTTAGCACACTGGCGCTTTCTTACTTCACCTAGCTACTTATTTATACATTACAAAAGAGGCCTAAGCATGGGTAAACCCATGGGCCGACATCCCATACCCGTTACATAAACCATAAAACCCAAAAATCTCGCAAAAAGGGATAGATCTTGTGATCTCTGCTTCGCTTGGGCACTCCATTTTCGACCAGTCTATCGAAGTCCCAAAAATGGTCAAACATGACCAACGTTTCCAAAAAACTTGGTCGAGGGCCAACAGTGCCTTTGAAATATCTAATGTTGGGCGCAGGCCAATTTTGAGGAAAAGCCCATTTTTTGGAAGATAAATCTTAATTTGGAAAAAGCCAATTGGAAGGGAAGTTAACATGTGGGAGGGAAATTTGCATGCCAAGAAGGAAAGCGTTAAAGGAGTGCATGCAAGAAATCCTAACCACATTAGGGATAGGGTTTTTGTAAGAGATTGTAATGGTTGATAAGATCAAATTTAGTATAAATAACTACCTAGGAGGTCTAGGTAAAGGCTCCTAAGTTTTGTTTTGGTCGGTTAACGAAACTACGGTAAGACCTAATACCATTTTTGTAAGTTGTTGAGCTGTAGGAGATTCAAGTAGCTAGATCTTGAGGGTTATATTGTAGACTAAGGATCCCAGTGTGATCTAGTCAACTGGATAGAGGATTGTTGAACCTGTTTTGAGATTGTATGATCAGAATTGTAGTGTGCGCGACACCATCTATTGCAAAATTCTAAATAAAAGAGCATAAGAAGCCAGATCTTTGTGGACATAGACCAAAAAGGGGTGAACCATGGTAACACGTGTTATGTGTTGGGATTAATTGCATGTTACCTTCTGTAAGTATTTAGACTATGAATGGATGAATAGATAAATATGTGAGATCTATTATAGGTTATATCTGTTAGAATTCATGCATAGATTTAAGAGATAAAAGAATATTAAGATTAATAGAAATAACAACCAGGACAAGGCCTAAGAATATTAATTGCAATCCAAGATCCCCACTCTTTCCTAGAATGAAAGCATCTGAGTGTTGCATTCACCCATAGGACTATCTCAAGTGATATTGTGCAATACATTATGTTTGTTGTGTTTCCTTTTGGTCTACCAGGAGAGCCTATAGTTTTAGGGGGTTTTGTTGGAAACCTATTAAGATATGAACCTATGTCAAACCAAGAGTAGGAAGAGAGAGTAGTAACCAAAAAATGGTTTTGTTTTCGGCTGGAACTACATGGGAATGAGTAAGTGGGATCCGTGAAATAATTTTGAAGAGGATGAAGGAATAAAAAGGAATGATCATACCATGGAATCCAACAAAGGCAGATATTGAAAGTTGGTTGAAAAAATAATATCTTGAGTTTGTGCAGAAGGATAATAGAAACCCTAAATTAACACCGTGCAAATATCTTTACAAGTATGTGTTTAGCAACTTGCATGAGGTATTTTTCTGTGATTTCCCTCATGTGTTGCAGGAGTGGCTATTGAGGTTGAAAGAAAAACAATCTATGAATCAAATTATAAAACTCAAGTGGAATCATGTGGAGATGATGCATTTACAACAAGTTAACAACAAATTCATGCGACAAGCAGATTTCTGGCTAGACAATATTGTTGCAGGGTTTATCACATAATTTGCACTAGATGCTGCAAAGTCTTACAACACAACATAGGTATATTATATCGCTCCATACTTGAATCAATATCATACCATATAACAAAGGGGTGATGTCTATTAAAGAAGACAACTAAACTTCCCCACATGCATGGGGGAAGGGGGTGAAGCACTGACAAAAGGTGGAGAAATGGAGGAAGATATGGATAAGGGAAAAAAGGAGTAGGCCATGGACCCAATCATGATGAAGGAATATCAGATCAAGAATATCATGGAAACAATTTGAAAAATGTACAGTGGAGTACCCTACCAATATAAGATGAATAATAAGAAGAGAGACATAGCAGATAGAGAGGGATTGGAAAGTGATGAATAAGAGGTAGAGAATCTTCGGGATGTGGATCATACTGATGAAATATTGCATGCAACATATGGAAGGAATACAAGAGGTCCAAGGGAAGGAACATAAGGCATAACTCTTATCCATGCTAGTCTCAGTGTGGAACCCATAACCCCATGTGCGGATAATACACCAGGAAGAACACCAACATTTAAAAAATCAAATTTTAGTGGAAGAAAGATAGCAGGAAGTACATCTATCCAAGGAGCAACAACTACAGGATCCAGTTCAAGAAGTAGTAATCAAGTATATACACTGCACAGAGGTAGTATTTCATCACAATTTAAGAGGGCATGACATGATCCCACCATTAGGTTACCATAATTTTGGGTAAAGGCATTTGAGGACCCCTAAAATCATTTATTTATCTATGAGAAGATTTGGGAAGCAAAGCATATTATAGATGAGAATACAAAACTTGCGTAGTTAGCTATCATGTTAAGAGACCATGCAATAGATTAGTAAATGAGTCTAGCCGTAAACAATCCACCATGGATAGCACAGACTGATGAAGATTTCAAGAAATTATTGATAAATGAATTTCAGAAGCCTATTTCAAAAGATCAGTACATGAATGAGATGATTGAAATCAGACAGAAACTAGGTGAGTCTATTTGGGAGATTGATCAGAGGTTCAAACTTTTGAAGGGTAAATCGAAGTATGTCATGACCGATATGCATCATAGACATCTCTTTGTGAATTCACTGCTACCACAACTGAAATACCCTTTTAGGAAATATAGGTTTCAAACTCAGGTAGAGGCTCTACAGGCATCCCTACAACTGGAAGACAACCATTATCATAAGACAGATCCAACAATAGAATAGATAAAGGGGGACCTGAAGAACCTCACATTTAAACTAAACTAGAATAAGAGCAAAGAGAAAAGAGAAATTGTTTGGTGTACCACATGAAGGACATAAAGACACCACAAGAATGAGTGGCCAACGTTTGCATAGTACATGGCAATGGGGATACCAAACCCTTTTCCACTAGGAGGACCATGGTGTGAGATATGTAAAAAACATGAGCATGATCCATATCATTGTCCAATGATGCATAACTACCAGACAGTACCCAATAATTCATACTACATTTCTTTCAAATCAGTAGGTGATGATGACGAAATTCCCTCCTTAATGGACCACACCAGTGAAACACAATGTGTAGAGCAAGTAAGTACCATAAATACCTTTCTGTGATCCTTTGTTAAATTACCGAATGATCCATCATATGTTAAAGTTTTTCAAAATATTTTAGAAATATGTAACACAGAGGAAGAGAGAAAGTTAGAACAAAAAATAGTCAATCACCTTCATACGAGAAGGAGGACAAGCAGAGAACTTAGACTAAATGCCAACATTGGAGATTTCAATATGGGGGATATCATACTGAATTTAGGCTCTGAGTTAAACATGTTACCCAAGAAGACATGAAAATGTATGGGAGATTCCACTTGAGTCTACTCACCTGTTCAGTTGATGTTAGAAAACCAACATATATGTCAACGAATTTGAAGGATAAAAGGTGTGATAGTAGATCTGGATGGAGAGCGCACTAAGGCAAGCTTTGAAGTGATAGAAATAGTGGATGGCACAACACCTTATCCAAAATTACTTGGAATGGATTGGGGATTTGATAACCAAGACATAATCAACTTCAATACAAGGAAGATAACATTTGAATCAGGAGAATCTAGAGTAGTTGCACCATTAGACCCATCAAAAGGATAAAGGTTTGTAGATCCCACTTGCTTGGATCTAGAGGAAATCAACTAGTTATACAAAACCACAGCGCGTGAAGAAGATTATGTGAACCCAAATATAGATGGGGTACTCAGTTGGATGAGCATCACATCATGTGTTTTTTATTCAGATACAGGTTTGGATAATTGGCAATAGACGTTACATGAAGTGTCTACAAGAAGGTGCACAAGAATAGACCGTTCAGTAAGATGGGTGGGTACAAAGATTAGAGAACCTCCTAGTTTTCATGGCATAAATTACTTAGAATAATTTCTAACAAGATACAATGATAAAGTGTTATAGAATTAGAGGCTCTTATCCCTTGACATTTCACTCAAGGAAACACCTACAAGATGGTGGGGTGAGCACAAAGGAACAGTTAAGTATTGGTACCATTGTAGGTGACTATTTCACATTAGATTTAGTGTAGAACAAGGGAGCAATAAGATGAAGAGATATGATGGACATGGGACACCAGAAGAAAATTTGGCAAGATGAATAACACTATGGAAGATGACAACACCAAAGGAATGGCCTCATCACTTCATCAACACATTGGAAGGGATACCAAAAAACTAGTATGTAGACTAGGAACTGCACAGAGGCACTACAAAATGGATAGCATTACAACATAATTTTATAGTCACCTTCTCATTTGAACATGAGAACCCTAACATGGATTCAACACTGGAGAAGATAAGACTGTGTGATATTTATTGATGAATCAGAGGTTGAACTCGTGACAAAATACCAGCAACAGAATAGGAAGATAGTGAAAGAACTATTGTCATGTTATGATGTTGAGGAATTAATCCCAGGTGGGGTAAAGAGTAACTATAGGTTGGTGAAGAAGGTGGGTAGTAGGTAGAGTAGGTTAAATATGGAGTCACAATTCCTAACAAGTATCTATCTGGAATCATGTCCCGACCCTAAAAGAGAAATAATGGTACCCACTAAGAATTCATGCCTGAATAACCAGGTTGGTACATAAGTATGTAGACAAGTGGGGGGTTCCGGCTGATAAAAAATGTATCTAAATGTGCATGTGTTTTATAAAGAATAACCTCATGTTTATTGGGTCCAAGTCATATTTCCCATGGGGGTTGATAACTATAATTTGTCTTGTCCCAAATCGATGATTTACAGTGCCAGATGAAGATGAACTGTGCAACATTCAAATTACAAAATCAGAGGAGAAAGAGAGGTGGAAATTCCATCCCTAGAGTCAGAATTATTTGTTGCACCTATCAAGGTGAAGAAATTCAACATTGGGACAACTGAGAATCCCAAAATGGCCAGCATTGAAGACTAATGGGATGAAAAAATAGTATAAAGGATAACAGAGTTATTGTGTGTGTACAATGACCTATTACAAACCTTTTTAAAGATGAAAGTCATTGTAGGAGAGATAGGAGATATGAAGATACCTCTCAAAATTGAGGCTAGATCCATTTGACAAAGACCCTATAGAATAGATCCAATATACAAGTAGAAAGTAAAAGAAAAATTTGACAAACCATTGTAAGGTGGTACCATAGAACCAGTGGAGGAATCAAAATGGATAATCCCTATGGTAGCTCAAGAGAAGAAACTACAGGGCATAAGGATTTGTGTAGATCTAAGGAAACTGAATGATGCTTTCCCACATGACCATTTCCCTACACCTTTTACACATGAATTGCTAGATATTGTGGGAGGCCAAGCAACATATACCTTTACAGATGGATTCTCAGTTCACCACCATATCAGGATAGCCCCAAAAGACAGGTACAAGACAACATTTTCCACAGAGTGGGGATCCTACTAGTACACCATCATGCCTTTTGGGCTAAAGAGTGCACCATCCATATTTTCAAGGGTGGTAATATATACTTTTAAGGAGTTCATAGATCAGTTTCTAAAAGTGTATCTGGATGAATGGACTGTATATAGTCTATTAAAAGATCATGTAGAAGTATTAAGGATAATTTTGGAAAGATGCAAGCAGTGTCAGATATCATTGAATATCAAGAAATGCATCTTTGGGACACCTTTTGGAATATTATTGGGCCATATAGTGTGCAAACAAGGCTTGCTAGTAGATCCTACCAAGATTTCATTTATCATCAATTTACCACTACCAAAATTAGTGTGCCAGTTGAGAGAAACATTGGGACATATAGGATATTACATAAAATTTATAAAAGGGTATGCATAGATCACTGTGCCAATGAAGAAACTGTTAAAGAAATATATTAAATTTTAGTGGAATGAGGACTATCAACAAGATTTGGACACCCTAAAAGAAAAGACGGTCACGACACCTATTATAGTATTCCCAGATTGGAAAAAGAGTTTTCATGTGCATGTAGATGCATCATCTATAGAACTTGGAGAAATTCTGGCGCAGTGAGGAGTAGGGGATATAGACCATCCTTTATAATTTGCAAGCAGAAAACTATCAAAATTAGAGAAGAACTACAATACTACAGAAATAGAAGGCCTAGATATGGCCTATGCACTTCAAAATTTCAGATATTACCTACTGGGAAAGTACTTTAATAGGTTCACAGGTCATTCATCCCTCAAATACCTATTCAACAAGCTAGTGTTTGGGGGGAGGATTTGTAGATGGATACTATTATTTCAGGAATTTAATTTTGAATTGATAGTCAAACAAAGGAAGTTGAATGCAAGACCTGATCACCTCTCAAGGGTAATGAATGGAGAATAACCTACCAATTTGGAAGACAAATTCCCTAATGCACAATTATTTTTAGTCCAAATAGTTGATGAATACTTTGTTGATATTATTGAATAATTGAGTATAGGGATTGTGCCACAAGAGTTTAACACTGCGTAGAAGAAAAATATGGTAGTTAAAGCTGCAAACTATCAATTGATTGCATGACACTTATATAAAAAGGGCGTAGACAGCATTTTGAGAAGATGTGTACTAGAAAATGAGATCCTAGGATTTTGGTAGAAGCTTATGAGGGAATAGACGGAGGAAATTAGGAAGGAAAAGTTACCACACATAAGGTATTGTGCACAGGACTATGGTGTCCAACAATTCACAGAGATGCTAAAGAATATTGCCATAGATGTGATGTATGTCAGAGGGTGGTAAACCTAATAGAAGGGATGGGATGCCCCTAAGACCACAAGTAACTTTGCAGGTATTTGAAAAATGGGCAATAGAATTAGTGGGACCAATTAATGCACTAGAAAGAAGGTCAAGAGTAAGATATATAATTACTACAACAAAATACTCAACAAGATGGGAAAAAGAAACACCAGTAAAAGATCGCAGCGTAGAGACAACAACACACTTCTTGTTTGATAAAGTGATCACTAGATTTGGTTCTCAAAGGATTTTGATGAGTAACCAAGGTACTCACTTTATTAGCATCGCTATCAAGGATATAACTGAGGAGTTTGAAATCTATCATCAAAGGAGTACTGTGATGTCCCGTTCCCAAGAGTAGGCCAACAGGGAGTGACTTAGTATTCTATATGTTCCCTTATAGTAAATTCAGGCACAAAAAGGGAACAAAGGGAGAAATAAGGGTGATTTGGTGGCTAAAAAATGAATTAAGCCAAAAAGCATAGGAAAAGTTACTTAAGCCTAAGTCAACAAAGAATTAGAACAAAAAGGTGTTAAAGGGGTGATTAATTAATTAATTACTCACCTTAGGAGGAAAAGCGCCTAGCTTAAGTGAGGTCAATGGTGAATTAGATTGGGAAGAGTATAAAGGGAGGAATTTGACCTAATTCCTCATTGTGCATTGTTATGATTTGATGTTGAGGTTCCCAGAGGAGGAAGAGATTTCACTTCTATTTTTTTGTGGATTTATGGAGGAAACCACCACCATTGATCGATTTTGGTGTTGAGAGACACACCCTAACCTATCAGACAGATCATCTAGGTATTTCACCATGCCATTCAGGAGTATCCAGTTTGTAGTGCGCACAACTCAACCACTGAGGGTGCAAGGTCAGATAGAGGGTTTGTGTAGTTGTAGGGGATTAGAGCTCGAATTGTAGTTTCCTTCAGACCCAATTGATATCCATCTAGGGCACATTGATTGAGACACCTACCATCATATTCGGATGGTGGAATCCTTTAGAGCACATCATTCAACCATCTAGGGAGAAAATCTTGTGGAAGGACAGTTGGGTTCATAGATGGAGCATCAGAGCAGATATGGGGAAACCCTTTCGACCTAGTTCGGCATTTGGCGGGGCCAACGTTTTGATTTCTATATCAGATGATTCCATTGGTGGAATCATTTGGGCACATCCAAGGAGCACAGGAGGTGCACATACCTCGAGGGGATGAGATCTGGAGCATCAGAGACCAGATATTCCATCTGATATTCACCAGGATCAGTCTAGAGGCTAGGGCATTGCTATTGGGACAATTTACAGCTCATTACGATGGGTATAGCCTTCCGAATGAGTTTTCTAGTTTGTAGTGGTTACCATGCTTCTCTAGAACCATTGATTTTTTCGATCTATCCACGCATTCATTAGATATTCATTCATCTTCTAATCAGAGGTATTTTATTTATTTGCTTGTATTCCAGGGACGATCTATGAGATCTAGATGATGACTATCTTCTAAATTTCCAGTATTTCATTGTATTTCCCTGCTTAGTCTCATAATACATATTGTTGGAGGGTTTTTGTTCCTTATTTCTGCATGCATCCTATATATAATGTGTAAACCATAATGTATAACATGCACATGAAATAACCACAAATCATCTCAAACCCATAAATAAACTGCACCCAGAAACCCCCAAAGTATCATATCTGAAGATAAAACACATCCAGAAATCCCAAAGTATGAAATCTGTGAGATAGAACATTAGATCCATAGTAGATATCTAGATCAGTTGGATCAGGGATATTTCAGTGGTATCAAAGCCTTCTTCCTACCAGCATGTGAAAAAGTTCTTCTCATGACCCCATGATTCCGAGAACAGGTGAAGAATTCCTAGGGGGTCAAGCACATATTGGAGATGAGTACATTCAGTATAGTAGAGGCGATAACAGAGATATTAGAGATACAAACTGAAGGGATTACACCCCTTTCAACAAAGATAGGAAAGGAAGATGTCATTTGTGCATGAAAACACAAGGCACAGTTATGAGTGGAAAAGGTAAAGACTCGAGCATGTAAAAGAAATAGACACACCAAACTAAAATACAATAATTTACAATGTACACATGCTAGGTGATCTAGGCATAGTAATTTTTCAGGTAAAGCCCATTCTGGGGCTCCCCTAGGGAAATTCCATCATAATCGACTAACTCGTAGGCGCCTCTGTGCAGAACACATTTCACAATGTAAGGGCCATGCCATAGAGGTTCTAACTTACCTGTCCCTAGTTTGTCATGAGCCTGGTCATAGACGAGGACTAAGTCTCCTTCTGCAAAAGTCCGAGGATGGACGGATTTGTTGTATTGATTTTTATTCATTTCTGATGTGCCACATTAATGAGAGCGGCATCACGACATGTTTCTTCTAGTTTGGTTAGATATAAGAAACGTTCTTCTTCAGCAGAAGTATGGGGTAGGAGTTCTAATTTAAGCTTCAGAGATGGAATTTCACACTCGATTGATAAAATGGCTTCGATGCCATATACTAATTGGAAAGGAGTAAATCCAGTTGCAGTTTTCACGGAAGTACAGTAAGCCCATAGAGCAGAAAAAGGTGGTAGATGCTAGGATGTCTTATTTTCCCCTACCATGCATTGAATCATGGTTTTGACGACCTTGTTGATGGCCTCAACTTGTCCGTTGGCTTGAGGATAGTATGGGGATGAGTTTTCATGGCGAAA
>JASDQU010262591.1:13059-23671 GCA_032191745.1 Picea mariana
CACTTCTGTTCTGTCTTGCAATTCTTCTCTGCTTCTATCTATCCTACAATTCTGCTCTGCTTCAAGCTGTTTTGCAATTTTTCTCTTGCTTCTGTCTATTCCACATCTGTTACTCATATATGAGTTTTATCTCACACTGCGCATACTGTCGGTCTCACAATGCGCATACTGTAATTTTCCCTTTCTTACAGTTCAACTCATTTTTCATTCAGAACAACCAACCATTCACAGTCACTCCATCTTTCTTTTATGCACTTCACACCACTTCAGTTACACCTCGAATACCTGGGCCAACAACGCTTCAGCCACTTAATCGCCAACCATCCAAGAACCATGATTCGGTTCTGCTAACTGAATCATAACTGAACAGTTAATTGTAAAGATCAATAGTAGCCCTTCGATTAGATGCTCAAATAACCAACACCATTGGATTAAATCTGTAGGGTCTTGCATTTATCCCATATGCCCACTGGCTGTGACCATGAGCCTAATCAATATGCGTTTCACATTTCGCATTTCGACAATCCTGTGTCGAAGGGTCTCGACGGTCCAAGTTGCGATCCCCGAAATGGAGCTTAGATCCACTAGCTCCTCCCTCTCACATGACCATCGGGGGTGACCACATCCTACACCAAAAGGTGTTTCGCATTTCGTGAACTTATGAACTTCATCGAGCCTGATCAACGGTCAAGATCTCCAATGATTCGATGGTCCAGATCTCATCGCGATCTCACGTTTCGAGATTCTTGTGATGAAGGGTCTCGACACTCCAAGTTGCAATCCCCGAAATGGAGCTTAGTAATTAGCTCCTTCCCTTAAGCCTCCGATGATGTGACCTTGTCTATGACCACGGGCCAGACATTATTGCGATTTCACATATCACGAGTTACAAGGTTAGAGAATTTCCTTCCTTTGACTTTCCAGTCAGCGAAAAGTTAATCCCTCACCACATGTCCCTCTTGTATCAACGATCAAGATCTTATCTCAATTTCGCAACTTCATGGGCCTTCATCATGCCTGATCAACGGTCCACGTTCTCCCTTTGATCAATGACTCATATTAAGTTGAGGTTTCACATTTCATGATTTCATAGGATAGAGCACCTCCTTTCTTTGACTTTCCAGTTAGGGAAATGCCAATTACTCCCCATGTTCCCTCTTCATCCAACGTTACACAACATACCTTGATCCAAAGGTCCAGATCAATTCTCAAGATTTCGCATATCACAAGTTCCCACACCATGTTTCGTTGACTCCTCCAATGTGCAGATCAACTAAATTCTAGTCGCTTGCCACATGTCCTTATTGAAGATGGATGGTCCTCCTGCTTTCAGGATTTTTTAGGCTTGCTTCATCTTGCACGTAAAGACCGTGCTCCTTCTTATGGATCTAATGACGGTCGGTCTTCGAGCTCAGATCTGACACCTGAGATCTATTTTATTCTACTGTGCGCTCCTCCTATCTAAATTCAGATCTGACAGTCATCAGGAAGTCTGAATGGGATCCAACGATCACTGTTGCTCTTCATTATTGATCTTTCCATTTTCATGCCATTATCACTACGCTACTAATCGTGCCGATCTTCACCATCAATGACATCGCCATCAATGACAAACACACATACTCTGCCTCTGTCTAAAAACATGCCAACAATCTCCCCCTTTGGCATTGATGGAAACCCCTTGAAAAACATGCAACTATACCACTGTAGCATCCTTGAAATTACCACACTTTCTCCCCTTTTGACATCAATGTCAAAGAAGAAACACGCTCCCCCTGAGCTGTTGCAATACATACTCCCCCTGTCAACTATGAGTAGCTTAGAAATACAACATATATTCAATAAGTACTCCCCCTGACCAGGTGAACAGATTAGACAAAAGAAGTTATAACCCCTAACTTTTGACGAAGATATCCAAAAGGGGTCGTTGCTAATGGTTTAGTAAAGATATCAGCTATCTGTTCTGTGGAAGGAATATAATTCAGCTGAACGACTCCGTTTGTAACTTGTTCTCTGAGAAAATGGTATTTTATTGGGATATGCTTAGTCTTGGAGTGACGAACAGGATTCTTGGAGACACTAATGGCACCGGTGTTATCACAGTGAATTGTAATCGAAACAATATAGTTTACCTTCAAATTTGCAAGAGTTTAAATCATCCACAAAATCTGAGTGCAACAAGTAGCAACAACAATGTACTCTGCTTCTATAGTTGATAAGGAAATAGATCCCTGCTTCTTACTAATCCATGCTACCAACGAGTCACCCAGGAAGAGGGCACCTCCACTGGTGCTCTTTCTCTCTGTTAGCACAATATTGGTTTTTGCCTCAGTGTTGCATAAGTGGATCTACCTACAGGTGCTACCTAATATTTCACAGAGAACATAATCTGCATCCCATCATTCATTTTGGAAAATGAATAAAATTGTTATGGGTTTTTTATTTGTTTTGGGGAAAATTGAAATTATATTGAGTTATTCTCAATATCCAAGTTCAAGAATTAGAGCACCCACAGATTTATTCTATCGAATTTCATGCAGAAACACAGTCGGGCGCTACCTACAAGCAATGTGTAATATTCTGGTAGAGGATAAATTGTGCAGAGTTATTCTGCCAGTTTTGAGTCACTAATTTAAAACTTGGGTTATGAGCAGTTGAGGATGTATTTTTGAAAAATGAAGGATGTTTTTGTTCATAACATTCCAAATAAGAAAAAACTCTTTCAGTTTTTCAAAATGTGTTTTGGTTTGAGATATATTGGATCTAGAAGTAGGCATTGCGTACTCTGCACAGTGGCACTGCGTACTAATTTCCTGTAGTGGTCACGATTTTGATATTCGCCTTGTTGGGAGGTTGCCACATGTCAAGGAGAGTTCGAATGGATTATCAAGGATTCGTTAGATATCAAGGGACACCCACACCTAATATTTATCTCCATCAAAGGCCTCATGCATGAGGTGGAAACAATTTATTAATGACTTCCACCAAATTCTTGAAAATCAACGGTTTGTTGGATTTTTGTCTCTTTGATTGTTGCCACCTATCTCCAAGGCTTAGAATCCAATGGAGGAGATGGGATTCGACCTCCTTAGTTCATTTGGATGCTATTTTCTATTTAAATAAGGAGAGATCTCTTGAAGAGGGGATGGATGAGCCAAGAGAGGCTAGAGTGAGTAGGAATAGGCAATTTTCTATGTGTGTTCATTTGTAAGCCTGTGGGCATTTTAGGATTGTAAGCATTACTGCTATTGGAGACTCATGAGAGCTGTGATTTCAGATTGTAATTCTTCTTTTATATTTCTTCTTATTTGAATATATTTCATATTTGAGGATCAAAGGCTATCAATGATTTATGGATCCCTAAGCAACAGAGGATTTTCTGTATTTTGCCCATCAGTCATTGTTTATATTCAAGTATTTGTTGATTCATTGAATTGAGAGGATCTCTATTTACTGAACATTCTATCTTATGTTTTCCTTCTTCATTTCTTCCACCTATCAACATATAATCTTGTTTTCTGTTAAGCAACTTTTGTGCCTTCGATGAGTGGGATGTTTGTGACTCCATTGCCCATTGGTGTAGCCTACTGATCTGCAGTTTGCTGCCCTCTATATTTCTTTATCCATCTTGCTGATCTACCTATTCAAAACCAAAGTTATCTTTTACATTCTGATGGGTGCTGAGCTTACACTTTAGCAGTCAAAGTGTGACTTTCAGTGCTAACACCACGTGTCACCCTTGCAGTGGTGCCACGTGTCACTTTGACTTTTTGCCTTTTGAACAAGTTTGACTGAACTTTGACCGCTTATAACTTTTGATCCGTAACTCCATTTGACGAGCCATTTGTGCTGTTAGAAATATTGGGGCGCGCTCTTCGCGATTATTCCCTTTTCACTGAGTTTTAGGAACTTTATTTTTTTCCCTTTTGCTTCCTACTGAAGCTATTCTAAGTGTTCTAACTTGCTTCTGTGCGTTCTAAGTTGTCTTAACCTTCTTTGGATCCTTTTTGGATCACTCCACTTCATCAATACAATTTTCACTTACAACAAATTTAAACTTACATTGCTTAGTGACCCTGCGATCTGCATCCTTATTTACCCATCCTAATGGATCTCGGTGAGGATGGTCATGAACTTCCAATCCAAGCCTAATGGCTAGATCTTTTGCTATGAGGTTGACCTGTGAATTGGAATCAAATAGAGTATCCACCTTTATCTCCTTGACCTAGATCTTAATATGGAAGATTTTATTCATATCCTTATCTTGGGATGGAGGCTACCTAGGTTCACCTCCTTTTGCATTGTAGTGAAAACAATATTTTCATCTACAATTAAGCTACTCTCTACCTGTTAGCACATATTTCCACTCTCCAATTGAGTTCATAAACCTGTTATAACAATGATGAAAACTTGGCTAATTCAAGGAGAAAATCCCCAAATTGTCATGGTCTAGACCCCTCTCCGTTTGGGCTAGTACTTGATAGCCTCAGGGGGGAGTCCCTAAGGTGATTTTCCGTTGTCCTAAGTCTGATTTTCTGCATTTAATGACAAAAAAAAAACCACTATTATGTTTTGGACAACGTGTTAAAACTGTCCAAAACAACGGGGAAAAAATAATTTGTTTGCTTGGAGGGATCCTGCAGGGTTAGCACACAAAATATAGACGAGAAATAGAGAAAGAAAACTGCTCAAAAGATCAATTAAACCATAATGAACAACAATAAAAGTGACTAATCTAATTGAAAAAATTCACGAAGTACCATCAAGAAACAAGGTTAGAACACAAACACATAATTTCTTTATTGATAGGCTTGCAAGAGGGTTAGTTGCACCACAATTGACAAGTCCACAATTGGTACAATGATCACTTTGCTCAAAGAAGAGTAACTAGACTAAAAACGAGAGAGAAGAATGAGAGAAAGAAAGTATGCTATCTGCTGGGATATTCAACCAATAATTCATGTAGAACATCCAATATATAGATCCAAGGGTGCACTTGACCAAGTAGATAAAGCATGTTGCATATGAGGCTAAAAGAGGTAAGTATGGGAATGTGTGCATGAGGGAGGAGAATAAGAAACATGCGTAAGGGTGGAGATCTAAGTGGGAGTGGTAAAAGCATGCATGCACATGAGAATGGGAAGTGAGAGACCAACGTGTGGAAACAAAGGGGAGTTAAGGCGTAGAAACCATGAGTGTGAGAAGGTTGGTGCATTAATTATGAGAATATGCACCAACAAATAGGATACTATGAAAGAGTGCGATAGGAATAGGAAAAGAAGTGGAGAATAAACAAGGAGTTAACACATGCTAAGGATAAGAAGTGGGTGAGTGCAGGAAAGGACGACACACATGCGAGGGAGACGTGAGGGAGTGTGACGTAGGTTAAGCATGCACATGAGGGAGACATGAGAGAGTGTAAGCGTTATGGAGTAAGGGACATGAGCGAAGGATGTGGGAGAATGAGGTGGAGGATGAGCGAGTGGGTCATACGAAGGGATATGCTATATTAAGTCATGCCATGCACTTTATTAAAAATGGGATGAGCATGTGTTGTGGCAAGCAACAACCCTCTCAAATTTTCATTCATTTTTAATGAGAAATTTGTGAACCTTTATTTTTTAAAATTTTAGTTTAAGTTTCTTTGATTTAATTTTGTAAATATGTTTGTGATTGTGATTTCACACTAGACATTGATGTATTTTTTGTGAAGGTATTTAGAATTTTGACCTTGGTTTATATCAATTATGCTTGTCATCTTTTTGAATTTCATGATTTTGAACATGAAATTCAAAATCCAATGGCACATAGTTTTAACGACAATTTCCTCATTTTCAGGTTGCTTTGATTATTATCTCGTGAACATGATGAAATTGAAGAGTTTATATGCCATTATCTTACTTTCCTTGTTATATCTATCAAATATATTTCAATCCAAGATTTGTCCTTTGAGCTACTGAATTGGATGTATATGGATAAAGCTATGATATGATGCAGATTTGTCCAGATTTTATCGTCTTTGATATATTTTAAAAGTTTGGACAACATTTCAAATGTTTTCTATTTTTTATAAACGAATTTATTAAGAAGATTCTTTGAAACTACATAGCTTACCCTTGTTTTAAGTTTTAAACTTTACGTTAGCATCATTCCATTATGACATTCATGATATTCATATCAAAACCTGTATAAACAAAGTTTGTAAGTGTTTCATTGATTATCAAAGTAATCAATGATAATGAAAAATGTATATGACAAATCAAATCACTAGAATAATAAATGTTAGTAATGGCATGGTTTTTCGAATGATGTGATTTCCATTTGGCGTTTTATGCAACTAACTTTTGGTCTATGTATTAAGCGAGGGCGTCCTTCACTGTCTCACCATTAAATATAGAATTATCCACGCGATATTGTAGGAGCATGGTCAGAATATAGCACTATTTTGGAAACAAACATAATGGAGCTTGAGTTAGAGAAATAGTAGCTTAAGTTGAGGAATAAATTTTGATAACAAGAGCATGGTCAGAATATAACACAATTTTGGAAACAAACATAATGGAGCTTGAGTTAGAGAAATAGTAGCTTAAGTTGAGGAATAAATTTTGATAACAATCTATGAGAGGAAAATCGTTGAACCTAAGAGAAAGTCCGTTTAACTTGAAAACTTGTTGGTGATAAATTCAAATTTGTAAAATCTCCCTCATTAATGTTTAGATGCTAAAATTATGATTTTGCTTAAAATCTCCCTCATTAATGTCTATGTCTAGATGCTAAAATTATGTAGAGATCTCTCTAAAAATGCATGGGAAATTGAGCTAACTCTAACTTTGAACCAAACAACCATGTACCGATCATATACATGTCTCTGATGGGAACCAACCTCCTGCTCAACACAATTGCTAAACTCTGGGAGAATCTCATAATGCCAGCCAAAATAGTGCATGTTGGATCTTAAACCTCATGATTTTCAATGGTGAAATTCTAGGGGTTAACACTTCCTAGTTGTTTGAATCCATGGATAGCATGTTCTTCTTCTTGGCATTCTTCTTGCGATTTTTTGGATTCATATCTAGATGTAGCTTCCAACACTTATCTTCAATGTGACATTGATTATAGTGGTTGTTTATGTCTTGGCACTGATGTGCCATGGTTATTGTATTCTTATCCTTTCCTTTCCAGTTTTTCTTTCCCTCGGAAGCATCTTGGTGGTMTTTATGCTTTGAACCACTTGGTTGTCCTTTATCCTTACCTACATTCTCCAGATATTGTGCTAAGCCCTAGAAAAATCCCCATACAAAGCCCCATGTTATGTATAAAACCCTTTATTAATCCCTAGCTATTGAAGTATTACATTTCGACTGTTATATTTGTATGTCARCTAGAACCCTTCATTGCACCCTTTCATTATAATTGTACCCTTTATCTCCTTTATATATAAAAAAGAGACCTAGTCTTAGGATCATATTATCTCTTCTCATATTGTATTTTGAATATGCTATATTTTAAAAGGATCCCCCCCTCGAGGTGGAGTGTAATCATTGACTTTTTATCATTTTTAAGGCATTGGATCATAACATTTGGTATTAGAACAATGATCCTAGGGTTTTTCTTCTCCAAGCAAGTCATCTTATCATTTTCTCTATAACATTTTTTCTAGTCCAATTCAAATATAGAAACTTGGATTTTATTTAGAAGACATATCAAGGTATATGTGGTACACATTTAAGCTTTTGGGTCATTATACTTTTGGAGATATAGGCTATGGAATATAGGTTTTTTTACTCATCCCAAATTTAATTTTAAATGCGTCATCTTGAGATTTTTGATATAACTATTTTTCTAGGATGACTCAGACAACAAAACTTGGAGGTTATTTAGAAGACATATCAAGGTATCTATGGTACAAATTTCATCTTTTGGTTCATTTTATGTTCGGAGATATACCCTGTGGAAGATAAGGTTTTTGTCCAGTCTTATAACTAGTCTCAAACAAGTGTTATGGGTAAAATAGTCATATATTATTCCATGAGGATCCAAATTCTATGAAACTAGTTTAATTTGAAAGAGGATAATTCATAGTATTTTTGGTAAAATTTTCAGAATCAGGTATTAAATATTGGACACGTGGCATTTTGTACAAGTTCACTCTCTAGAGCAATCCAAAAATAAGCAAGGTTTGGGAAAGTTACTATAACTTTCACTTGGCACATCAAATTTTGGTCAGACCTGTGACATTGTAGAGAAGATATATCAGAGTACTATAGGCCAAAATTTTAGACTTAGAAGGGCCAAAATTTCATAAATACATCAGAAGGAAGGTCGGTCAGGAGGACAAACTCCAAATTAAGGGTTTAAAAGGTACACAACTTACAATTGGCATAACTTTTTATTGGAAGATCTATTTTTGGTGATTCAAAATTTGTGATGAAGAGGAAAAAGAGGAGAATTATTATTTTTTCACATGAAAAAGGGTTCTACAAGAAATAATACTGGTACTCATAAAAACTCAAACATGACTTCCGAAGAAAGTGAATATTTTGAAAATAGACTAACCCAATTGAAGAACCAAGTTGATGAAATGAGTGTTAGTATGTTGAAACCAAGGGATTTAAAAAAATCTCAAGAATACCTTAAAACATAATTGGAAGATCAAATACAAAAGAAATTGGGTGAATATAAGAATGACATGAAAAATTTGATGGATAAAAAGATGGAGGAATTGAAAATTTCCATTTTACAAACATTAGATGGGAGGCTTCCTAAAAGTGATGCCATGACCAATGTGACTCATGAAAATAAAGGTAGTATTAATGTTGAACAAACTGCTGGTAATAAACAATTTTCAAGTGGATTTAACTCTAATAGTGGAGTTAATTATGATGGGGGTCCTAAATTCAACTTTCCCAAGATTGAATTAAATAAGTTTGATGGAACATAGGTCTTTACCTGGGTGAACCAAATAGAGAAATATTTTGAACTGCATAATATTATGGATGATAAGAAAAGGATTCACATAGCAAGTTTGAACTTTGAGATAAAACAATATCAAAGGTATCAATGTGTAGTTAAAAGGAAGCCCCCTTTTTATCATTATATTTGTGGTTTATTTACAAGAGACTTAGAATCTCAATATGAGAAAGTTTGGGAACATGACTACTTCAATCAATTGACAAGAATCAAACACTTAAATGATATTTAAGATTATAATTTATAATTTTAGGTATTGGCCACAAGGGTGGATGACATAAGTGTTGGGTTGTTATATTATTTGCAGTGAAATTCTAGTCAAGCTAGATCGACTGATAGTGAAAGTCGAAGGTCGAGGTGGTTTGACCGGGTAAAGTCGAAGTCGAAGTAATCAACAACAAGTCAAAGAGGTCAACTGACAAGAGCTCGATAGGCAGGTGTATGGAAATTAACTGAAGACCAAAGGGAGGTCTACTGGTATTCAACTGGGAAACCGAATTGAAGTCGACTGTAACAGAATATCGAGATTTGTGGGATTTGTAGCCAATGATCTACGTGGACTTGTAACCATTTTTTGGGTGCCTTTATTTAGGGTTTTGCCTACTGTAAAGCCTATAAATAAGGCATGTTGTAATGCTGTAAAAGCTAATCTGTAGAGAAATCATTTTAGAGGTTGTTGGTCATGTAGATATAAGCCGAATTGGCTACAAGATTGTTCTTGTGTAAAGAAAGAAGGTATGATGTTGGTTGTGTCTTAGGTGTAGACCAAGGTTATGCATGTAACATTTTATTCTGAATGAAGCAGATAACAAGAGAGAAAAATGCTCCAGGAATGTTGGTTTTCCTGTTTGGGTTTCCAGGGTAAAATCTCTATATACTGTGTGTTTTCTTTGTCATTCACTTTCTTGATTAAAAATTTCTTCCTCTCTTCTACTAGGTTTAGTGTGGAAGTGTTTCTCATTCCCTAACATAGGGTATCAAAGTTTTGTTTAACAACCTTGGATCTGAGCTAAATCATAGGTTCATTAAGAGTAGTAAGTAATAAATCTTTGAAGATTGTGCTTAAACAATGAAGAATAACTCGAGAATAGAGATAAAAAAATTCAATGGCCAGAATTTTGAGCTTTAGAAACTTAAAATTGAAGATCTCCTTATAGATTGAGAACAATGGGAAAGAATCCGTCAAGGCACCGTTCTAGCAAGTATTCCGAGGGAAGAATGTGAGAAACTCAAGAGAAGGGAAAGGAGTACGATTCGACTTTATCTTGCAGATTCGATGTTGCTGAATGTCTCAGATGAAGATTCAACCAAGAAACTGTGGGAAAAGTTGGAGAGCTTGTACAAGTCAAAATCCATGGTAAATACGTTGTTCCTTAGAAATAAATTGTATCTTCTGAGGACGATTAAGGACAGTTCAATGACTGATCATTTAAATGCGTTTAATACCATAATTATCCAATTATCAGCTGTGGATATTAAAATCAATGAGGAGGAGAAATGTGTTAGCCTATTATGTTGTTTTCCAGACTCTTGAGATAGATTAGTCGTGGCTATAGGGAGTAATTCAACCACACTAGTTCTATAATACGTGGATGCATCTCTATTGTCATAAGAAATGATAAGGAAGAACATTGAAGGATTG